>PITA01023147.1:0-28802 GCA_004023965.1 Spilogale gracilis
AACTGGTTGATACCCACAGACCCACATTGCCCTGACCCACCTGAATTTAACTACATATGGGCTTCTCACACTGACAGATTCCCAATTAGGGAAGTCTTCTGGGTCTTCTCTAGAAGGTTGAGTACTTTATCTTGGCAGCAGAAAGCTTGCTCCTTTGCAGAGGCAAGGTCTGTCCTTGCTGGAAATCATGACCTGGGCCCACCTTTCAAGCAATGGAAATGAGGGTCCTGGATAAATATGGCAGCTGCCTCCAAGAACATCATAACCAGGTTCTTCTGAAGGTCACCAGCACAATTGAGTCCACTTGCCCACAATGACCTATCCTTTACTGAGCAGTCTCCCATTCCCCATGCCCTCATTCATTTGTTCATTCATTTGTTCACCTCCCTAAATCAACTCCGTGCACCCAAGCCCTTGTCTTAGGGGCTGATTTGGAGAGAATCCAAATGAAGACATACTATTATCTACTCTAAAGTGAAGGCACTTAGAGCAGTGCCTGGCCCAGGGTAAATACTTAGCCCATGTTAACAATTTTATCAGCTCTACTTTGAAGACTTGGAGAATTAAATCAAAGTACAGGACTTACTCCAATGCATTCATCATCACTTGTGCCCCATCTCTCCCGGCAAGGCAACCACTAATTTGTTTTGTGTTAGTAGACGTGCCTTTACATTTGCTATAGTTTTGCATAAAAAGACATAAAGTGAAGTGTACTTTTTTACATCTCTATCACTTAGCATAATTATTTGAGTTTCATCCATGTTGTAGTTTGTTGTTGAGTGGTATTCCTTTGTATAACCCTATCACAATTTTTCCGTCCACCTGTTGATGAACATTTAGGTTGTTTCTAATTTTGGGCTATTACAAGAACATGGATATGATCATTTCTAATCAAGTCTTTGTGTGGAATATTTCCCCCTTTTATCTTGGGCCTAGTAGTGGGATGGCTCATATGACCCTGTGTGTTTAACATTTGTAAGAAACTACCAAACTGGTTTTTCCAAGTAAGTGTTTTTGAGAGTTCCAGCTCCTCCACTATCCTAGCCAACATTTGGTATGTTCAGTTTTTCAATGTTAGCCATTCTAATAGGTGAGTAGTGGAATCCCATTATGGCTTTAGTTTGCATTTTCCTAATTACTAATGATGCTGAGCACATTTCTTAGGTGATAATTTACTGTCCGTATCTTCTCTTTGAAGTGTCTGTTCAAAAATTTTGTCCATTTCTAATTGATATGTTTGTTTTCTTACTGAGTTTTGAATATGTGTTATATATTTTACAGATTCTTTTTCAGATAATGTAATTTACAAATAATTCCTTCAGTCTGTAGCTTATGTTATAGTCAGAGAAGATACTTGGTATGATTTAAATCTTAAATTTGCCAAGGTTTTTAATTTGGCCTATCACATGATCTGTCCTGGAGAATGTCCCATGTGCGCTTGAGAAGAATGCACATTCTGATGCTGTTGGATAGAATGTTCCGCATATGTCTGTTAGCTCCCTTTGGTCTAAAGTACAGTTCAAACCCAAATTTCCCTATTTATTTTATGCCTGGATGATCTGTCGATTGGTAAAAGTGGGGGTATTGAAGTCTTCTACTCTTGTATTGTTTTCTATTTCTCTCTAAATTTATTAGTATTTCTTTAAATATAATTAGGTGTTCCAATGTTGGAAACATATACATTTATGGTTGTTCTTATCCTCTTGATGAGTGGTTCCTTTTTCCTTACATAATGACCTACTTTTTGTCTTCTGTTACAATTTTTGACTTGAAGCCTATTTTGTCTCATATAAGTATAGCTCTGCTTGCTCTCTTTTGGTTTCCACTTGCATGAGATATCTTTTGCCATCCCTTCACTTCGAGCCTATGTAGTTCCTTAAAACTGGAATGGGTCTCATGTAGGCATCATATAGTTGGGTTCTGTTATTTATTTATTTATTTATTTATACTTATTTAAAATTTTAAAAAAATTTTTTCATTATGTTCAGTTAGTCAACATATAATCATAAGTTTTTGTTGTAGTGTTCAATGATTCATTAGTTGCATATAACACCCCACACTCATCCTTAATACCCGTCACTCGGTCACCTTAACCCCCCATCCCCTTCCCTTTTGTAGCCCTCAGTTTGTTTCCTGGAGTCCAGAATCTCTCATGGTTTCTCTCCTTCTCTGGCTTCTTCGGGTTCTGTTTTTCAATCAGAATTAAATTTAATTCAACTATTTTGTGCCTTTTGACTGGAAACATTAAATCCATTTACATTTGGAGTAATTATTGATTGGTGAGGATTTATTAATGTCCTCATGTTAATTGTTTTCTTGTTACCTTGTTCTAAGGAGATATTTTGCATTTCCTTTTTTCACGCTGTTCTTTGAAAGTTGATAAGTACTTTACACTTAAAGTGCACCTCAGTTCAGACTAGTTACATTTCACATGCTCAGTAGCCACATGTGACTGATGACGACTCCACTGCACATTTGTGGATGCTATTCCCTCCTCCACGTATACCTGACCCCTCCAGGTCTGCTAAAGGAGCTTCTTTTCTCCCCCAAGGGAAGATCCTGTCTTCACTCTCATTCATTCATTCATTCACTTAAGAGACAGGATCAAGAGTGTGTTCTCTGGTACCAGACCACAGGATTCCAGTACCCCGGTCAATTACATTAGTGTCTCTGCTTTATCTGCAAAATGTAGACAATAGTGACATCCACTTAAATAAATAAGTGAAGTCCTGAGAAGAACACGTGTAAATAAATGCTTGGTAAGTGCCAGCAGTTGTTTTCATGGTCGTTATTACTTACGAGACTGACAAGGGATAATAACACTCATGACTTTCACTTAATGAGCTTTGATCTAATTAAAGGAATATGACATAGAAAAAAATGCAAGGAAGTTTGCAGGTGATTTTTAGTTATTCTTTTCATCCAATATTGTGTTTGGAACATGGTGACTATTCAGTATATATTCAAGGAATTAATTTCACTGTGAAAAATAGGATTTTTTAAAAATATTTTATTTATTTATTTGACAGAGAGAAACACAGCCAGAGAGGGAACACAAGCAGGGGGAGTGAGAGAGGGAGAAGCAGGCTTCCCGCCGAGCAGGGAGCCTGATGTGGGACTCGATCCCGGGTCTCCAGGATCATGACCTGAGCCGAAGGCAGTCGCCCAACCAACTGAGCCACCCAGGTGCCCTGATTTTTTTTTTTTAAGATTTTATTTATTTGACAGAGAGAAACACAGCCAGAGAGGGAACACAGCAGGGGGAGTGGGAGAGGGAGAAGCAGGCTTCCCGCTGAGCAGGGAGCCCAACAGGGGGCTGGAATCATGACCTGAGCCGAAAGTAGACGCTTAACAACTGAACCACTCAGGCGCCCAGCAAAGGTTATTTTTAATTATGATTATTTCGACTGTGGTTATTGAAGAATGTGTATTGAGACCTCAATATTAGCAATGGGAGACCTACAAATGGCTGTAATACACATGGAAATTTACACACACACACACACACACACACACACACACACACACACAGAGTTTCCCAAGGGAATGATTCCCGTTGTATTCTATATGAAAGGCACTCCCTTGGGCCTCGAGTAAGTCGAACATTTGCAGGTGCGTGCACACATACGTAGGGTCAGGGAATAAAAGTGAACATAATGAACATGTTTGACCAAAATTAGGGTTGAAACAGAAGTCCAGTTTTATCTCACCCCAGCAGGTGGCGGCTTAGGGAGAACTGTTTGTCCCTGCCTCCTCCCACTTAAAAACTATTTTCTTTTAAAGATTTTATTTATTTGTTTGAGAAAGAGAGAGAGTGAATGAGAGAGAGCATGAGAGGGGAGAAGGTCAGAGGGAGAGGCAGACTCCTTGTGGAGCTGGGAGCCCGATGTGGGACTCGATCCTGGGGCTCCAGGATCATGACCGGAGCTGAAGGCAGTGGCTTAACCAACTGAGCCATCCAGGTGCCCCCAAAACTATTTTCTGTATAAATAACCTCCTTCTTATATGTGATGCTATTTATAGTAATTTAATAAATATTTTATCTTTGGGAAATACACCTTTAAGAACCACTCCATTACTGAGGCAAAGAGGAGCTTCTGATGGTGGTAATCAAGGATTTAAGATAGGTTTATAGAAGATACCTTGAAAGACGGTGTTTTGAATTTGAAGTGATCTAAAGTACTCCTTTCACCTAGAGGTAACCAGTGTCCTGTCCATGTAATTTCTTTCTTGCTGTACTTTTACCTCTTCTTTATGCTTGAAAAATATAGAGTGGTTTTGCCTGATTTCGACGTGAATATGCATGGAATAATTCTGTATAATTTATTTCTTGCATATTATATCCTATATTATTTGTAAGATTCCTCTCTAATGTTTCATGTAGTTCTAAGTTGTTTATTTCCATTGCTATGCATTATTCCAAAGCATGAATATATTATAATTTATTTATCCATTCTACTACTGATGCATATTTTGTTTTCTTACTTTTTGGAAGAAACCTGCTTCACTGAGTGGCAACTTGGAGAAGATCCACCAAGCTGCGTTGAAGTGTGATGTAAGGGAAAAATAAGCCTTTGTTATCCCATAGCACTGAGGTTCTGGGTGCATTGTTACTCTAGAATAGCCTATCTTGTCCTGAATAGTATGATTAGGAATAAAAAAATCCCTTTAGGAAAATTCTAGGCCCCTGTGGCTTCACTACAGATGTTATCAAAGAAGAAAGTAAAAAAAATTCAACTTAACATAAGCAGTTTCAGAGACTAGAAGCAGGGAGTGAGCTCCTTGGTTTTCTAGTTGGAGTGAACAGTCTGAGGTCTCCCCAAGGACACTGCCAGCCGAGTCCGTAGAATCTGTGAGTGGATCACCTCACATGACAAAATGCCCTTTGTACTTACGCTCTGGTTATGGTCCTTGAGCTGGCAGATTATTCTAGGTAATCCAAGGGCCCAGTCGAATCACATGACTTTTGAAAACAAAACCGTCTTTTCTGGCTGCTGTCAGAGCAAGATGTGACTAAGAAGAAGGATGAGATTGACATACGAGAGAACTCTAATTGGCTGTTGTGGCCTTTGAAGATGGAGGGCGAGGGTTTCCTGGCAAACTATGCAGAAGCTTCTAGAAGCTGGAAACAGGTCCCTATTTATAGCCAGCAAGGAAACAGGAATTGTGGTCCCATAATCTCAAGGAATTGCATTCTGCCAACAACCTGAATGAGTAGAAACCAGATTCTTCTCCACAGCCTTCAAAAAAGGCATGCAGCCCAACTGACATCTTGAGTTGATTTTAGCCCAGTAAGAACTGCGTCAGATTTCTGACCTCCAAAACTGTAAAATAATAAATTTGTGTGGTTTAAGCCACTAAGTCTGTGGTAATTTGTTGTGACAGCAATAGAAAACTAGTACATTGTATAAGCTTGATTCCAAAACCTGGCAAGGATATTATAAGGAAGAAAAAAATCTCAAGTCAAGCTCATCTATGAATATAAATTCTATTCTAAAAAAATATTAGCAAACTAAATCCAACAATATATAAAAAAGAAAATACCAAGAGTTTATACCAAGTTGTACTTACACCAAGAGTCTCAGGTTGCCTGAAAATCAATTAATATAATTCACCACATTGAAAGATTTCAGGGCTATCTCAGGTGGTGGATTCAGTGAACACAAAACAGCATCTGCTAAAATTCAGCAGCCTTTTATAATGAACAAAGAGACCTGCAGACAACGAAGAATGGGAGAAAACTTCCTAAGCTTGGTAAAAATTATGTACAAAACCACACATCAAACATACTAAATTAGGTCACACTGAAAGTTTCCTTTGTAACTGCGAACAAAATAAGGCTCTTTTGAGGTTGCCACTTGCATTCAACACTGTACTGGAATCTCCAGTTAACCCCTAAATTTAAGTTTTAAGTATTAGAAAGGGAAAAAAATCATTTTTGTTTACAGATGATATATTTGCATATGTAGAAAATCCAAAAAACACACAAGTAAATCATTAATATTTTAAATAAAATTTAGCAAGTTCATTACATTAAAAAAGTAAAAAATAATGTATTTTTATGTACCTGGAACAAACAAAAACTTTGTTGAGAGACATTAAAGATAAACTGTATTCATTGATTGGAAAACCTAATTAAAGATGTTGATTTTTGCCTAAAGTGATCTGTAGTTCAAGGCCATCTCAGTCCAAGTCCCAGTTGAAAATAGTTTTGATGTGGGGCACTTGGGTGGCTCAGTCTGTTGAGCTTCTGACTTGGTTTCAGCTCAGGTCATGATCTAATCGGTCGTGATCTCCTGGATTATTGCATCTGGCTCTGTGCTCATTGGGGAGTCTGCTTGAAATGTTCTCTCCCTTCACACACCCCCCCCCATAGTCTCCCTAAAAATAAATAAATCTTAAAAACATATTTTTGATGAAACTTGACAAACTGATTCTAAAATTCATATAGAAATGCAAAAGGCCAATAACTGAAAATATGCTCTTGCAGAAAAAGAGGACTTGCTCTACTTGAGAAAACCTTAGTATTTATTATAAAGCAACTGCAATACAAAAAAGTATACTATTCACATAGTAATAGAAAAAAAAAATGGGCCGCTGGGACAGAATAGAGAATCCAGAAACACATGTATAAGTGACTGACTTGTGACAAGGGAGCATTACAAAGCCATGCGGAAGCAGTGGTGTTTTCAAATTCCAGAAGGAGAACTTGCAATTTTAGCTCTACTTTACTCCATACACTAAAAGCACTTAAAGGTGGATCGTTGCCTTATACGTCAAAGTCAAAGTTCACAGCCTGGAGAATATGACATGGAAGAATATATTTATGTCTTCAAAATAGGAAAAGGATTTTTAAAGACCCAAAATACATTTACCATCAAGGATTTGACATTTGATTGTTTGCGCTCAGGTCCATTTCTATCCTTCTGCTCTTTTCTGTGTGGTAGAGGGCTGATCCCTGCACACGGATGTCCACACTACTTCACCCGCTGGTTTCTGGCTAGGTTGAGCCAATAGGATTCAATGGAAGGAGCTTGGTGGGATCGAGGAAGAGGGAAACTCCCCTTCCTCTTCGGGGCCCATCCACCCCTTGTAAGTGGACCCGGTCACCTCGTTTGCGTGGGCATGTGGTCCGGCCAGGCCCCTGCCTGATCCTGCACCTTGAGGGAAATCCAGGTACATTTACTGAGAAGCTCTTCCAATTTAAGACCTAGTGCCACCTGCTATTTTAAAAAGAGAAGAAAAAAAAAGATGGAAAATAAAAGTAAAAAGCTCGTTTGACTAATTTGGCCAAGTTGGGTGACCAAGACCCGCAAGAAGCATAGCAGGAAGCTATGACAATAGCACGGACTGTGGGCCCCAGGGTAGATCCTGGGGGAGAGACCAGCTGGGCAGACATCCTCCCTGGCCCCTGATTCTTCCCTGGCTGATCCCACCAAGCTCCTTCCATTGAATCCTATTGGCTCAACCTAGCCAGAAACCAGCGGGTGAAGTAGTGTGGACATCCGTGTGCAGGGATCAGTCCTCTACCACACAGGGGCTTTTATAACAAAATCAGGACCCAAAGATACTCCCCACAGCAAACAAGCCTTGGTTTCTGCAGAGGTGGTTTTGCTCACCAGGCCAACCTCCCTCACTCAGCGACTGCACCATGACAGTGGCTCTCCGGGGCTCATCAACTCCTCCCACCCCCCCCACCTCACTTCCCAAATAACCCTTAATTTGAATAATAAACTTCAGGTCTCTTTTTGAGAAAATGTTTGCCTAGAGCTGAACCTGGGGATGCCCGCTACAAAAGAGGGAAAGTTTATCAAAAGAGGGAAAGTTTATCGGAAGGGAAGCCTGTGGGTTCAAATTTAAGGCTCTCTATTCTCTTGCCTCAGATTCTCCAGTGGGGATTCAGCTTTTAGACCCTTCCCTGCCCGCGCTCCCTGCCCCCATCCCGCCCCTGCCACCAGCCAATGGAAAGCTGTGGTCAACAAGGGACTGGTGGTCATATGACACCATATCTCAAGAGCATGGTTGTCAAAGTTACCTGCTATCCCCATAGTTGTTCGGAGTTTGGGGCTTGACCATGGGAAAATGTCCCCATGTGATGACTGAATACAAATACTCCCAATTTATTCTGTGACTTTCAGGTATTTTGCGAATGTATCCTGTTTCATAAAAGATTTTATTTAAAAATGCTTGCAGAATTCTTCTCGGAGAGCTCTGCTTTCAGACACAGAGGAAACATTCCTGCAAAATGGATGCGCTCCAATCCCTCGGATGCTGGATTATTTAAACACGGAAATGCACGTGGGACACTAGGACACAGCTTCCTCCCCAGCAGAGATGACAGAACACGCCCACAGTCCATTCTCAGTCCAACTGGATGCTTTCTGTGTCGCAAACACAGGCATTCCAACCGGACCTTGGACAGGTCAACCGTAAGCAATTCACACCAAATATTCTGGCTACTCCGAAACTAACAGCGGAGTCTGGAATTCATGCATGGCTGTTTCACCTCCTGACAGATTATCTTATCGAAAAGAATTTTTTGGGGAGCAGAGTCATGGGGCTGTGCTGGCCACGGTATAGACCAAAAGCACGTTAATCTCCGTATGCAGGTTTCCCCCCTCATTTTGCTAATTTCCTCCCTTGTGGACCCTGTTTCTCTGCTCAGAATGGGTCCTTAAAGAAGACCTGGAACTTCTGAGGCCTGAAGGATGAGGTCTCCTCCTAGAATTGCCACACTGCTGAAGTAGGAGAATGAGGTCATTTTGGAGGGAGCGGAATTCTTCATGTAAATGCCCTTGAAACCATATATGTCCAAGACCCAGACCGCCAGACATCATCCCACATTTTGATAATCAGGATGTGTGTCCACCCCTTGTGCTCCATTGTTCAAACATCCTCGTAGACCTGGAACGGAGGAGAGGTCTTTTTATCAGGGCGCTATGTCATCGACACCTGTAGCCGCCACAGTCTATGCTTCCTGCGACTTGAATCCTTCCGGAAGCCTGCAAAGTCTATTTCCAGTTCAGAGCTTTTGATTAGATCTTCTTGAGCTCACAGTTACAACAGGGAAGAAGGTTAGAACACTTGCTGCTCAATCATCTCGCTTGCTTGCTTTGCTCAAAAAACAAACCAAACCCAAAAAAGAAACATCCCCCCTTTTATCCTGTGCAGTGCCTCATTTTGACCTATTAGCATGAGACATGTGACATCTGTCCTCCATCTTTAAGGGGCATCACTATTTCTTTTAAGATGGATATATAAACCGTTGGCCTTTGACTTTCTTTTTTTTTTTTTTAATAATTTATTAGTTGGTCTTTTTATTAAGCTTTTTTTTTTTTTAAAGATTTTATTTATTTGACAGAGAGAGACACAGCCAGAGAGGGAACACAAGCAGAGGGACTGAGAGAGGGAGAAGCAGGCTTCCCGCCGAGCAGGGAGCCCGATGTGGGACTCGATCCCGGGTCTCTGGGATCATGACCTGAGCCGAAGGCAGTCGCTTAACCAACTGAGCCACCCAGCCGCCCAGGCCTTTGACTTTCTACCCACATGCCGAGTATTACGCATCTCACAGAGGGTGAAAAAGACTTGAGGCTTACAATACATTTTTTTTAATACTTCACTTTTAATGGAACTGAAAATTTCCAATTTCTAATTCATTTCTCTCATTTCTTTAAGTTTTTCATTTTTATTTAAATTCAATTAGTCAACATGTAGTACATCATTAGTTTCAGAGGTAGAGGTCAGTAATTCATCAGTTGCATATAACACCAATGCTCTTCATATCGGGTGCCCCCCTTAAGGCCCATCCCCCAGTTACCCCATCCCCCCACCTCCCCTCCAGCAACCCTCAGTTGTTTCCTATAGTCAAGAGTTTCTCATGATTTGTCTCCCTCTCTGATTTCCTCCTGTTCAGTTCATTTCTATCCTTGTTAATCAAGTTGGTTTCTTGTTCAAAATCTTAACCAATGAGTTCTTAGGCATTCACATTAATTCCATCTACTTATTTTGAAACCCATGGAATTTGGCAAAAAGCTTTTATCTCTAGGTATTTCCAATTTTTCTTGTTCTAAAGTTACTTATTTCTTGTGTTCCTTTTTTGATAAAAATATATGGTGCTGGCAAAATGGGGCAGAGGGAGGCAGAGAAGGAATGGCTGTTAAGCCCTACTTTATCTTTTATCTCTGATATTTCTTGTGGCCACTGGAATCCTCATTGCTTCCCCCTGCATGGGAAGGTGGCAGGAACAAATGTCCTGTCCGAGGTGCTGGTTTTGGAGCCCAGGGTGTGCTCACGTTCAATCCCAGATCCACGGTTTCCTGCCTTTGCCACCTTGGGCAAGCACTTCAGCTCTTGGATCCCCAGTGACATCACCTGTCTGTCAGAGAAGGAGACTTCTTGTCCCCTCAAAGGCCCTTGTACCTGGACTAAGAATCAGATTGACACGGTACAGATTAATAGGAGAAAATCGAATTTAAGAGAGTACCTACAGGAAATCCAAGGAGATGTGGAAATTCCAAAGATGGTCAGGCACAGTGAGATATAGATGCCATCCTGAATTGGGGAGGAGGGGGCAGGGGTCTGGGACTCTGGAGGAAAGGAAAGCCCATCACATGGTGCTAAGGAGAGGAGCAGATGTTCGGTAATGAGATGTTTGCCCTGCCATACAGGTGCATCACTTGGATAACATTTATCTTTGCCAATAACTCTTATTCTGGGAAAGACCCTCAATTTAGATTCTTCTAGGTTGTGAAAGGAGGGGCAAATGTTTCTCTTGGATCTGCAGGGTCTTGTTTGCCTTCCTCTCAAAATACTCTTCGTGTCAGAGGGGTGCCCCTTGGGGGCAGCCTTTCCCCAGCCCCTGCATGTCACGACCTTAAAAGAGAGCCGTGAGGAGTGTTTCTGTGGTGCTCCGGGTCTAGCTTCAGGCCAAGTCTGGTCTCCAAAAACAGCCTCTCTCGTCCCTTCCAGCTTCTATCTCAGGGCAGGACAGGTGGACACCTGAACCAAGTCCTGGGGGTCTCAGCATCAGTCACGGCTTGCTGAGGCAAATCACTGTACTTCCCAAACCTTCATTTCTTCCGCCAGTAAATGGAGAGGAGGGATGTACTGTCTGAAGGCCACTTCCAACCCTGCAGCTGGGGAACTTGAACTCCAGGCCAGTCCTCACTTCCTGCTTGTCTTCTGAGTGTGTGACCTGAGACCCCCGCCCTGACCCCCACCTGGCATGCCTACCTGTTCATTTCTCTGGACCTTCCCTCTTCCCTGATCAGCCTTCCCTGTTCTTTCTCCCTCCCACTGAGCCAGCTCTACCCCCTTCAACCCTAGCCCTTCCCCATCAAGCATTCCATTTCTCCTTCATTTCTTTCTTTGGTTGACCCGTATGTGCCAGGCAGGTTGATGGGACTGAAAAATCCAATTTCACCCCTGGCAGCTGCCACTGACCCTGGGTAGTTCTCATCGGATGGCCCTGAGTGGTACTAACTGCTCTTCCTTCCTGCCGTCTCTGCACACCAGAACTTCCCCTCCAGGCGTGCTCATCCTTGGCTCTTTGTGCCCAAAGGACTGTGACCAACCTCTAATGGCCGCTTCTGATATTACAGAATCTGGCAACGAGGCAAACCAGCTTGAGTCCCTATTAAAGTTCTGGTAAAAGGTTTTTATTTTGGCCTTTTCACTCTGAATTTTAAGATAAGATCTCCAAATACTTTTCCCCAGTGTTGTGTGTGTGTTGGCACTTCACCATCTCTCTGCTAGACAATTCTCCTCCCTTCTTCTCTCCAAGAAGTGCTGGAAGAGGCCTCCTGTCTCACTGCTAATCATCTTTTGCTTCTTGTCCTTTTTTATTTCCTTGCTTAGATTTATAGAAATTTGTGTGTTTTATTTTTAAAAATCACAACTTTTTAGCTAGGTCAAAGACAGGTGGCCGGGAGGTTGTCAAGTGAATAGAAGAAGTAGTTCCTCCCGATAGAGGGATCACAGTGAGCATTTGGAATCCATTTTTGCACTTGTTTAACTGTGGTTTGATCCTATCTAGGTTCCTTGACCCTTAGAGCTTCTATATCCTCACCTGTGAAGTCTTTCTCAGGAAGAATGCATGAGATAACATAAAAATTGGATTTGGTCAACTTTGAATATGGATTTGAATGTAGACTATCATAATTATCACTAAGGAATTGGAGACAGGCTGTTTCCACACTGGAATAGACCTTGAGGATTTCACTTCTCCACACGGAAGTCTGACGACTACAAAATTCTCTTGCCTATGAGCTTTATTCTGGCCGTGGGACCATACTGCACTGGTGAGCAGGGAAAACTGGGGACAGTTCAGCAAACCTGACCCAGATCAGCAGAACCATTGGGTCGACCCACAGCCTCATGAGCTGCACTGTTGCCCATTGAAGACATTGACTTTTAAACCATCAAATATTATGGACCACAGGTAATCACCATGCCGTGTCTTTAGTTTCTTGCTGCCTCAGTCAGCCACCATATTAAGGGCTAGGATCAAGGGCCCCGGGGGGGGGGGGGTTGTATTTTCCCTTTGAAGACCCACACAGCTCCCCAGAGCCAGTGCTAATGGTGTACATTAGGGAAGGAGATGATAAACCAAATATTAGTAGAAACGACTTTTCCATTTGGAGTAAGCTCAGACAGAAAATTTATCACACATCTGAGGGATAAGGGGTAATGGAAATATTAAAATCTACCAGACTTGCTATAAATTTGCTTTCCATCACTCCAAAATATTTTAAAGAGGAAAATTTGAAAATTAAGTGAATTGTGGAGCCAAACAATTTTAATGGATCTGATGGAAATTTAATTTTGGGTCCAACTAGAAACCGTTAATTAATTGTATATTTGGGGATAGTTGCAAAAGCATAACCAGTTGCAAAATTATAACCAGAAGGGGTTCAGCATAAATAAAATCTACCATTTTGAAGCCTCGGTCTTGTCTGAATGTATGGGCTACTCATCTCCTCCCCGTAAGACAATCATTGGGATTGGGGGCAGGAAAATTTAAATCACGTCTGTGGACATTTGCACTGGTGAGAAATAGGTACCATTACTGAAGCAGGCCTTCTTCCAGCAACAATTCTATCTTCCTTCCTGTGATCCCTCCACTTCAGGGCGTAAACCGATCTAGAAACTGTAGGAAGGAGTTAAATTTTCTAGGGGCCCATCAGTCACGTGGCATTCAGTTCTCTTGTCACCATGGGATGAAGAGGCTCCGTCTCTACTTGTTGCTTTCTCGAGTATGTCACAGCCTCTAATTCTGCAACAGAAAATATTGTATCAAGTTGTTTTGTTCTTGTTGATAAGTATGTCAAAAACTAGCTTGAAGAGGTGGACACATCTTCCTCTGTTGGACCCAATCAAATACCTTTCAGTTAGAGGTTAATATTTTCATAAGCCTTATGCTGCTTTTTATCGGTGTGATCTAATCCAGAGGTATTCTAGTTATTCTAACTTCAGAACCAAGTGCATACTTTTAATATTTCCAGTAATGATTTTCTTAAAGCTGTAGAAAAAAAATGAGATTGACAAATCATTAAAAAGATATTTACAGGCAAAGCTGGAAGAACCTTTGGTAGATGAGCAGAAAACAACTTCTGTTTCTCAGATTTCCTAATTATCCTTTGTTAATCCTCTATAGTTGTTCCAAAAATATGTAATAAAGAAAGGATAATGGTAAAAGCTCTGTCCTACTTTTAGATTCTTATCTATGTGGGCTTTTAGTTTTTATTTGCAAAGAAATGCTCACGATAACCATAGAATCACCGATGCTGAGCAGTAGAAAAGAAATCAAAAGATTTTCTAGATGAAGATCAACTGCCTAATGTTTAGATCCCTTTGGCAATGTCCGACTAAATATTCACTCAGTTTCTGCTCGCTCACCTGCAAGGATGAGGGGCATACTACCTTGAATGGATCCCATTGCCTCTTTTGACATCCCCGATCATTTGGAAGCTTTCTATACATTGAGCTGAAATAAGTTTCCTAGAAACTTGCAAGAACCAGTTATCGCTCACAAAATTACCAAACATCAGAATTGTAGAGGACTTTCTAGATGGCCCATTACAGTGTTTTTCAAACTGCAGAAGCCACTAGCGAATAATAAAAAACAACCTACTACGGTACAACCAGCATTTTATAAAAGTGAAATAGGATAGAATATCAGAGTACGTCACCTAGAGCAAGGGTACATTTTATTTTGTAAAATTTTGTCTTCCATGTAAATAGATGCCTGTGTCTATCAGATTATGAGGCAAATTGGGAATTTTAAAGATTTTAAAAGACACTGATACAGCGTACCCTCATTTTGCAGATGGGATAAGACCCCAAAAAATAAACATGACCTGTCCAAGATCTTGCAACTGGCCAGGGCAGAGTCCACCTGGACTTCTACTGACCTGATGTCCCACTGTTTCTGCTGCAACACCAAATGCCCGCCTTGCTGAACAAATCAAATTCCTTTTCCACAAATTAGAGCTCCAAATGTTAGATAGCCTTCTCACCTCTCCACTGAATTTTTTCTTTCCATAAGAAACATACCTTTTTATTAAAAAAAATAATAATAATGAGTCATGGGCGCCTAGGTGGCTCGGTGGATTAAAGCCTCTGCCTTCGGCTCAGGTCATGATCTCAGGGTCCTGGGATCAAGGCCCACGTTAGGCTCTCTGCTCAGTAGGAAGCCTGTTTCCTTTGCTCTCTCTGCCTGCCTCTCTGCCTACTTGTGATCTCTTTCTCTGTCAAATAAATAAATAAAATCTTAAAAAAAATAATGACTTAAATGAAATGATTTTGAAGACCTTCATCATCTTCATTCACCCTCTTATAACCATGCTTTAAATTGTTTCTACCCCTGGGGCCTCCTGGATGGCTCAGTCAGTTAAGCGTCCAACTCTTGATTTCGATGCAGGTCATGATCTCAGGATTGTGAGATCAAGGCCTGTGTTGGGCTCCGTGCTCAGTGGCAGAGTGGGCTTGGGATTCTCTCTCTCCCTCTCCCCCACCCCCTCACCCTGCTCTGTCTCTCAAAGAAATAAATCTTTAAAAAAAAAGTAAAAGTAAATTATTTCTACCCCCTTTTTAAATGTTGTGTGCAGAACTTATAACAATATATGAAATTAAATGTGTTCCCTTGGTCATCGTCTCTGTTACTACAGACGCCCTGCTTCTATGGGGCAATCTAAGTCTGCATCATCTTTTGGGACGCCATACCATATTATTGAGCCTTACTGAGTTTATTTTCAATCCAACCACTTCATTCTTCTTTACTCATGATGGGAAGAAAGGAAAGGAATCAAGACATCTGGAAGGAAGAAAAGACACTTAGATTGGCCTACCATCCTGCAGGGACTTTCACGAGTATAAATACCCTTCTCAGCATAATTTTGTGAAACGTGTGTTAGCATCATCGGACAGATGAATGCACTCAAGAGTGAGATGTCAGGAAACTTGCTGATATCACTCAGAATGGCCGAACCCGGGACTGAGAGGGATGTGAAGGTGGTCTGTCAATTCTGCTATGTGATTTTAATCCTCTCTGTTGTGACCTTAAAACGTTGGTTTATCTTATTTTTCTCAATGTACAAAGGGAGTGGGCTGCAGACACCTCCCCCACTCGATGCTCTAGGTGACACTTTGCCTAGAGTCCTCATCCCAGAGCCTGGCACTGTCCCAATGACTCCTTCGGAGCTCTTTGCTTTCCCAGACTTGGCTTACTCATGCTTTTCCCCACTACTGTGTTCCTAAACTCTCTGAACTATCACACTCTACCTGGGCCTTCCGGAACACATAAATCATACTCTTCACTTCTTTCAATAAGAAATCCACATACACATGCGTGAATGCATATTAAAATCCCCATAATGAGAATGGAGAGGGTATATATAGTCTCCCCCATTTCACTGGCTTTATTTCAGTTCCCCCCTCCCTAGCACAGTTTTTTAAAAAATTATCTTCTTTGTCATGTAGGGAGGGTCTACCCACAATCGGGTCCCTTGGGGGGACCTCAGCGTCTCTCTCATGGAATTTATTCCAAACAAATACAGCATTCCCCTTTCAAGGATTTCTAGTGAATATAATTTTTTCTCTCTCATTATGCTATTATTAAATTTCATATTCTTATGCAGTATTTAAAGGATCTATTCTGTCTCAGTTTTGGCTGAGTCTACAAAAGCTATGAATAATAAAACAGGCCCCAAATACCCAAAAGTCCTAGAGAGAGGGATTGGAGTACACTTGCAGAATGAAGACGACCTTAGGAGATGATAGAAGTTTGGCCAGGACTAACCCATCAGCTGTCATGAGCGTATCAAAGAGGCAAGGTGGAGGAGGGCTGTTTTAGTTCTTGGGCATTGATTTCCTGCCCCATTGGGAACAGAGCGGATTTATCTCTCAGTTCAAACTATGTAAGAGGAGCTTTAAGGCGTTCCATAGAATTTGGCAACCTAGAGGCTGGTGTTAGATCTTGCCAGGAAAAGTCTAAGGGTAGGACAGCAGGCACAGATGAATGGGAGACCACAGGGCTGTATCTGGAAAGAACTGCTCATCTACCGAACAGGGGCAAAGGTCATGCTTCCCGTGGCCCCCATGTGGACCCTGCAGAAGGAACTTGGTCTGGTCATTCTCTTTTATTTTTTTGAAGATTTTCTTTATTTATTTGTTTGAGAGAGAGAGAGAGAGAGATCATCTGAAGGGAGAAGGGTAGAGGGAGAAGCACAGTTGCTTGCTGAGCAGGGAGCCTGATGGGGGCTCAATTCCCAGACCCTGGATCATGACCAAAGGCAGACTCTTAACTGACTGAGCCACTAGGTTCCCTGGTCATTTAAAAAAGTATCTTGTCCAAGTAAAGTCCTGAAGGGCAGAAAGAGGGGCTAACACCAGATGGATGTAGGGATGAGAAGGAGTCCTGAGTGATCATCTGTGAGAAAGACACTTCCCAAGTCAGGAGGCCTTCAGGTGGAGGTGCCCATCAGAGGATCTCTGAGAAACCTGAAAGTAGCCCACAAAAAAGAATTAGTTTTAGGGGCACCTGGCTGGCTCAGGTGGCTGAGCATCTGCCTTCAGCTCTGGTCGTGATCTCCAGGTCCTGAGATTAAGGCCCGTGTCGGGCTCTCAGCTCAGCAGGGAGTCTTCTTCTCCGTTTCCCTCTGCCTCTCTCCCTGCTTGTGCTCTCTCTCTATCTCTCTTTCAAATGAATACATAAACTCTTAAAAAAAATCAGCTTTGGACATCCGTTGTGCTCAGAAAGCACTGAGGATGGTGACCAAGTACCATTCAAGACAGAACTCTTCAGGCTCCATTCCTCTTTGCAGTCTACATCCTCCCTTCCCAGAGGAAGTGAAATCTGGGGGTGGGGACATAGCTAGTGAGTGAGAATGGAACTATGTGACAGTGAAGAAGCTGATGCACTGCACCCCCCTGCCCCGTACCAGCTGCTTAGGATCAGGCCTGAGCCCGATAGGGGTAGGGAGAAGCTTTAATTGGATAAGTGCTCAACGTTGTGATAATTCCCATGTACTGGACTGAACGATCTGTCACTGTTAAGGTGGCCAGACAAGGAACTACTTGATTATTTTCTGAGAGTGCCTCAGATGCTATAGGACAAGTCCAAGATTTCATCTAAAGACAGGACAGAATGGGTCAATGGAGCAAGTGTAGAAGGGAGTGGTGAGAAACCACTCAAATTCCATTTCTTCTTGTTATGTGTGTCAGTGCCAATCACTCAGTAATGAACGAAATGGGAAGATCAGGATAGCCAAGAAAGATCTACTGAGGTTTGGTTTTTCTCTTCCCATGTATTTGCTCTCGCATATGGTTTCTTACCATTCAGATTTGATAAGGTATTCTCACTAGAGTTGCAAGAAGTCGAGGCTGACCTCGGGTGTTGCCCTGACATGGTATCTTGGCGGCTTTGTCCAGTCATGTGGCCATGAACACATTCCACTGGCGGGGTCCCGTGTTTGTGTCATGTACTGATTGCCCCCGGAGGTCTGTATAAATAACAAAATGCTCCAACGAATGTTAGTACTAATGTGCCTTCTCGTTACTGCTGCCAGCCTCTGCGTATAATTTGCAAATAGATATATAATGATTATAAACCAGGGGTTTTAGGCCTGCTGTCACAGAATAGCAGAGGCTAGACGGCTTCTAGACGGCAGAAGTGTATATATCACAGCTCTGGAAGCTGGAAGTCTGAGGTCAGGCTGCCAGCGTGGTTGGGGGTGGGATTTCTTCCAGGTCACAGACTTCTGTGTGTCCGCACTTGGAGAAGGGCTCCAGAAAGCTCTGTGGTTATCTCTTTTCTGGGAGCACTAACAGCTCACCTGACCTAAGCATCTCCCAGAGGCCCCCTCCTAGTACCTTCACATTGGGCATTAGGATTTCAACATCTGAATCTGAGGGGACACAAATACTCAGACCATAGCACAGGGACACTTGTTAACAAACTCTGCATTCCTTTTTGGAAAGCAATGCAGTGCAGTGACTAAAAGATACAGTATTGACTGATTTATTTTTTATTGTAAGATTTTATTTATTTGGCAGAGAGAAACACAACTAGAGCAGGAACACAAGCAGGGGGAGTGAAGGAGGGAGAAGCAGGCTTCCCATTAAGCAGGGAGCCCAATGCGGGGCTCCATCCCAGGACTCTGGAATCATGACCTGAGCCGAAGGCAGATGCTTAATGACTGAGCCACTCAGGCACCCCAGTATTGACTGATTTTAACCAAAAGTAAGTATTATTTTGAGAGCAGTAAATGGCTATTTTAAATTTATTTTAGTATTATGTGTGTATCTCATGGACTCTAAAATCTGTTGTGGGCAAGGATCATAACTTTTATCCAACTACAATCAACATGTGGGGGAGTTTTTCTGGGGATGCCCTGAAAATGTTAACAGGAATTCAATGTTTAAATTAAACTCTTAGGGGTTGCCTGGGTGGTGTGGTCAGTTGAGGTCTGACTCTTGGTTTTGGCTCAGGTCAACCTCAGGGTTGAGGGATGGAGCCCTCATATCAGGCTCAACACTCAGTGAGGAGTTGACTTCAAATTCTTTCTCCTCCCTCTGCCCCTCCCTCTCATGCCCCCTGCCCCTCTCTCTCTCTCTCTCTCTCTCTCTCTCTCTCTCTCTCTCTCTCTCTCAAACAAATAAAGAAATATTTTTTTAAAAAATTAATGTATAGTAGTTTTAAACGGACAAGGGATATTATCAAAAAAATTAAAACCTTAGATCTAAAACCTTAGATCCCCCAGATTCCCCAGGACATACCCTGTTCTGCTTTATCCAAAGATCACTCAAGCTTGGGTACGTTTACATTATTTTATTTTCTCAGTGTCCCAAGATTCATTGTTTGGGTGCCTGTTTCTTTAAGACATGTCAATAGCTCATTGCAGATAAATGACAATGTTTAATACTATTGGAAGTCCCATGATGAAGGGGTAAATGTTCTTCTTTAAGAAAAAATTTTATGGAAGTTCTTTTTTTTACTTTTTAAGGTTTTATGTATTTATTTGACACATGGAGAGAGATCACAAGCAGGCAGAGAGGCAGGCAGAGAGAGGGGAGAAAGCAGGCTCCCTGCTGAGCAGAGAGCTTTTTGCAGGCCTCGATCCCAAGACCCTGAGATCATGACCTGAGCCGAAGGCAGAGGCTTAACCCACTGAGCCACCCAGGCACCCTTTATGGAAGTTCTTGCTGGGGGCTGCTACAGGGCCACTGACTCTCTGGACTTATGGCCTGGGTCAGCTCAGGGGACTCTGTGGCATCATCGGAATCCAAGAGCCTGCCATGAGCCCCAGGTCTTTGCTTTCAGCAGACTTCAGATCTTTCACATCAGAGAGGGAAGTGGCTGGGGGACAAGGGCCAGATCCTGACAGCCTCTGCTACACTTGGGGCTAGTATGAAACTGAAAGTCACTGCTGCCGTGAGTGCCAGTGGGAAATCACAAAGCCATGTTAGTTTCCCCTCCATATCATATTTCTTCTTAAGTTTAGAGACTGATACATTTGGAAGAATGGAAGTCGTTGCGATCAGATGACACTTTGTAAAGTTACAAAGTAAATGTTAAGTTACATTACACTGGGCAGTGAAATGTCACCTGTGGCCAGATGAGGGAAGAAAGGATGCCAGGCCAGAAGCAGGGCTAAGCATGAGGCACAGGTAGGGAGGGAAGCATGTGAGCAGCTGAATGGTGGTGTCTGAGTGTGTAAGGGGGCGTGTGAAGGAATTCACTGGGCTCTCATGAGTAATCGGTCCTTGATTAACCCTGTACTCAACGGAGTTTGAGAAATCAGAAAGATTTCCTGTCCCATTGTGAAGAAATAGGTGAGGGTAGTCTTTATTTTAAATGTATAGGACAATGATACACACGTGGGAAGTTTTTCTTTTTCGTTTTGACCTGTGACTCTGAATCTTGGCTACCTTTACACGCTAACATGCACCCACAGCTCTATTCATTGCCAGATAGCATCTAGAAGTCTTTGTTCTGACCTCTGAACAATTGTAGCAACCCAAGAATCTAATTTGGTGCTTCATAAATGATTGTGTTCCATCACTTGACATTTATTTCTAAATTCCATGAAAACGCCAGCTCATAGGATGTTGTGCCTTTATTTTCTACAGTATTTCTGCTGTTCCCCAGCTGTTGGAAACATGTTGTAGCTTTGAGTTCTTCAAACTACCTCCTGTGATGAAGATTACCTTAATTGCTTGTTTGTGGAACATTCAGTCAGAGACAGAATATGCTGGAACAATTACCAATAGGTGAAGGCTGACATTTTACGTTCTTTGTTATATCATTTAGCTGTCTTATGACTTCTTGTTTGGCTTTTTAGAATTAAAAAAATTTTTTTTTACCAGGCTTATCCTTTGAAGTTTTGGGCTTATAGTTCCATTGTTTTCCTAAAGGGCAACATTGTGGCCAGAGAAAAGTCTTGTTTCCTTTCAAACGACATTCCACAGCCATTTATTAAGGACTTCTTATGTGCCAAATGCTGGTCTAGATGTAGGGGGTACGGATGTGATCTTATCACACATCAAGGCACACGTTAAATATTGGAGACACTTTTTAGAGCTATATCCCATTATAGGAAAACCCCCCATAATATATGAAAGCCCAGACTTACACCAATAAATAAAACAGATAATTAGCCTGACAATATGAGAAGATTATTTACTTCCCTGAATCATTCATCTTATCATTGAAAATGCTTTCCTTAGGACATTTGGAAATATAATTTAACTTTACAAGACATATGTGACTTCTATGCCAGGCCAGCCAGCCCCTGCTTCCCTGGAGCCGTCCAGTTCACTGGGAGTATGGTGCATCTGGGAGCTCATCCTCCAGATGCACACGCAGGGCCATTCCTGCTCGCTTCCAAGCACTCATCACGTTGGCAGGTAACGCTGTAGGGTATGTTTCTCACAAGTGCAAACTGGGCAGGAACAAGGAGAATTCTGGGTCCCCTCAGGCTGGGAACACTCTTTTACTTCCTGTGAGACTTTGGGCTCTAAATTTCTTCTCGGGATTGTCCCTGGAAGTACATGTTACGATCCAGACTATCATAGCAGGGGCTTGCTTCTGTTCTCCCCCAGATTCCCCAGGACATCTGGGGAATGCCCCCTCACCCCCTTCGGGTTGCTCCACAAAGGCCTTAGTTCTGGATTTAGGTAAGAAGAATCTTAGAACCATCTCACTTCTCTCCACATTTTGACACCCTTATCCTGGGAAAGGCTGAAGAAGTAAAAGTAATTTCCAAATTCTTTTTTGGAAGGGTCATTGAACTTCCTTAATTTTCCCAAATTTTACCTTAACAATGGAGCGAGGCATTTGTGGATGATGTTTGAGTTCCATAGTATTTCTAGAATTTACCTGTTAAAGAGTTTTTTTGGGTTTTTTGTTTTGTTTTGTTTTGTTTTTTAAAGATTTTATTTATTTGACAGAGAGAAACATAGCCAGAGAGGGAACACAAGCAGGGGGAGTGAGAGAGGGAGAAGCAGGCTTCCCGCCGAGCAGGGAGCCTGATGTGGGACTCGATCCCGGGTCTCCAGGATCATGACCTGAGCCGAAGGCGGTCACTTAACCAACCGAGCCACCCAGGCGCCCCTAGAATTTACCTGTTATAAGAAATGTACAGCTGTGAATAACAGCTACTATTTCTCAACCACTGTTGCAGCTCTTCACAAGTATGAACTCATTTAGACTTTTTTTTGAAGACTTTATTTATTTATTTGATAGATCACAGGGAGGCAGAGAAGCAAGCAGAGGCAGAGGGAGAAGCAGGCTCCCTACTGAGCAGAGAGCCCAATGTGGGGCTTGATCCCAGGGCCCTGAGATCATCACCTGAGCTGAAGGCAGAAGCTTAACCCACTGAGCCACCCAGGCGCCCCAGAACTCATTTACTCTTTGTGCTTATTCTCTATATGTTTAAAGAGCAATGGTTAGCTGACCAATAGATACTGACTGTTTTCATCCAGCCTACTTATCCAGATGGTCTCTTTCTGTCATTGTGACTCTTTTGTTTTGGGGAATCCATCCCATTTCTGGATTTCTGGCTCGCAGGGTTTGCACATATGGTGCTTGACCAAACCAGGTTGTGACAATTAATGATGGCTGTTTGGAGTCTGTGTCTGAGCTGTTGTCACATACTCACGGCATCCCCTTCTCTCCCACACACCTTTTCCTTCAATTGTATTAAAGTAGACCTCACATACATTATTTGGTTTTTGCAGAATAATTTTTAATATCTTATAATCATAAGCTTTTGGGAGAAAAAAGAACCTCACAAAACATTTTGCTTTTTTTTTAAAAAAAATCAATTAATGAACATATAGTGTATTACTAGTTTCAGGGGTAGAGTCTAGTGATTCATCAGTTGCATATAAACATCCAGTGATCATTATACCAAGATCATTACATCTTAATGCCCATCACCCAGTCACCCCATCGCCCCACCCCATCCCTTCCAGCAACCCTCAGTTTGTTTCCTATAGTTAAGAGTCTCTTATGGTTTGTCTCTCTCCCTTTCTGATTTCGCCTTATTTTATTTTTCCCTCCCTTCCCCTATGATCATCTGTTTTGTTTCTTAAATTGCACATATGAGTGAATTCATATGATAATTGTTTTTCTCTGATTGACTTATTTCATTTAGCATCCATGTTATTGCATATGATAAGATTTCATTTTTTTAAAACATTTTATTTATTTATTTGACAGAGAGAGAGAGAGAGAGAGAGAGAGAGAGAGAGAGAGCACAAGCAGAGGGAGCAGCAGGCAGAGGGAGATGGAGAAGCAGGCTCTCTACTGAGTAGGGAGTCAGATATAGGACTCAATCCCAGGACCCTGGGATCATGACCTGAGCTAAGGCAGCCATTTAATTGACTGAACCACTCAGGCATCCTAAGAGTTCATTCTTTTTGAGTCTGAGAAATATTCTAGTGTGTGTGTGTGTGTGTGTGTGTGTGTGTGTGTGTGTGTGTACACCTTCCACATATGACATATGTATGTGTGTATATATATATATACACACATACATATGTCATATCTTCTTTAACCATTCATCTGCCCGTGGACATCTGAGCTCTTTCTGTATTTTGGTTATTGTGGACATTGCTACTATGAACATTGGGGTGCACATGCCCCTTTGGATCACTATGTTTATAGCCTTTGAATAAATGCCTATTAGTGAGATTGCTGGGTCATAGAGTAGCTCTATTTTCAACTTTTTGCAGAGCCGCCATACTGTTTTCTAGAATGGCTACACCAGCTTACATTCCTATTTTCCTTTTTGTGGATATGGAAACTTGGGCCCAGAGAGATGAGGTTATTTGCTCAAAATTATATTTGGTTTAATTGTTCAGCTGGTATTCTTCAGTAAGGCTTATTTCACATCTCTTATCATCATTCCATGCTCAGTAGAAAGAAAAAAGGATTTCATCCTAAAGCTCATTTCAAGTCATGAAGTGGATAAAAGGAAGTCAGTCTCTCTTTCTCTCCCTCTGTCCCTCTCGCTCTCTCTCCATCTATCTGTCCTTCCATCATCTAAATTGCTCAGGGTAAGTTTTTTTCAAAGTGAAGTTGGCATAATTTTCACATGATCATACTGGTCACATTACCAATTAACATGGAGTTCTCCATTGATCATGTGAATATCCTATCTGTTTTTTTTTTTAAGATTTTATTTATTTATTTGACAGAGAGAAACACAGCTAGAGAGGGAACACAAGCAGGGGGAGTGGGAGAGGGAGAAGCAAACTTCCCGCTGAGCAGGGAGCCCGTTGCATGGTTTAATCCCGGGACTCTGGGATCATGACATGAGCTGAAGGCAGACGCTTAATGACTGAGCCACCCAAGCATCCCACTGAATATCCTATCTGTTTATTTATAGATCTTACAAATGATGAAAAATGCAGTGATTATTTGCAAGAATCACATACATTTCTGTGCATGTCGCACAGAATTTTATGATTTTTTTTGTCATTTATGTCCCTTTTTGAAAGATTGAAAGTTTTAAGATGTGTACAAATGATTAAGTGACGGACAAGAACTCTGAGAAGCCATAGAAAAAAATGTTAATGAGGAAAGATGGAATGGACTATGCAACTGAATGGAGACGCAGTGTTGATGATGATGAAGATGGATAGGAAACTTGAATAATGGGAAAAATAGCTGGAAGCATTAAGAAGAGTAAAGTGCAGTGGATGATCAAGCAGTGAATAAGCTTTAGAGCATTATGTGAAAAATTGGTTAAAGCCGAGAGCATGCAAATAAAAGATTCAGGGAACAACCTTTACATATATTGAATAAAAGCTCTCAAGGGAAAGGTCTCTCTAGGCCCACTGTCTGAGGTAGTGACTCACTCATACAATCACTGTGTATATACATCAAGAAAATAACCCACGAAGTATATACTAAACAGCACAACCCAGCGATGATTTTCCTATCACAGGATGCCAAGATGAAGTCACCACCTGGAAATGGTCCTGGTTACTTTCAAATATTTGGCCAGAAAAACAAATGCATCAATATTTTATTAATAGCTATTAAGTTCTGCTTAATGCATATGTTACACGGTGGATGGCTAAGTTATTGTTAATTCGCATATGGAGGAACAAAAATTCCATTGGGTGTTTGGCAGAGTCACCGACCTATTAGGACCCCACATGCTGGGATTCTGAACAAGTCTGGAGTGACCTCAGAGTGAGAAGAGTTGAAGGAGGGGTAGTTGGATAGTTAGATTACTTTCCTAGGGCTATCTGCTCCCTCCTTTGAAGGTTGAGTTCATGAGTCAAGTTGTAGGTGGAACACTGATAAA
Organism: Spilogale gracilis; assembly: GCA_004023965.1. NCBI lineage: Eukaryota > Metazoa > Chordata > Mammalia > Carnivora > Mephitidae > Spilogale > Spilogale gracilis. The sequence goes on from PITA01023147.1 coordinate 25,320, forward strand.
CTTGAGAATATATGGAGCAGTGGTGGGGAGAAGCCAGGAACATGGGTGATCTAGAGATCAAGTCATAGAAGGAAAAATTGAAGAAGTTGGATTCATCACATTGAACAGAGAATAATGGTGCTCCTTCAATGTACCAGCTACTGAATTGCACTTTAGGGATAGAGCAGTGAGGAAGAATTAGATTGCCCTTCTTCATGGAGCTTCATTTTAGTGGTAGAGACAGACAAGTAAACAGATGATTTTAATATAGTGCATTAATATTTATAGTATGGATTAAGAACAAAATACCATGGGAGGGGTGCCTGATTTAGCTTTATGAGGAGGATGGTGGGGAATGGGTCTGAAAAGATGAGAAGGATGATCAAGTTGATGGAGAATGAGGGTGTGGTAGGAAGAGGGCATGGATCAGAGTCCACATGGGAGAGCAAGATGGGTCTGGCAACTCAAAGTAAATCAGAGTTTGATAGTTACCATGTAAAAGGGAAGAAATAATGAGTGATGAGCCTGATGGAACAAACAAGGAACCAATAATAAAGGGTTAACAGGGTTTAAAATTTGAGATTTATCCTGAAGGCAGTAAGAAGATATCTGAGAATTTCTTTTAAAAGATGTTTATGCTGGAAGTATTATTAAGGATAATGTATTGAAAATGGATTGGAGGAGACAAGACTGGAGGCAGGACTATCTCCTAGGACACTGGGAATAATTCAAGGAAGAGGATGTAATGAAGTGAGACTGGGGAGGAGTGGGCAGGTACTAGAAATATTAAGGAAGTGGATCTGACACAATCTGATGCTTGATAAGATGACAGGCAGATGTCTTCAAATATTTGAAAGACTGTCATTGGAGGTTCTTGTGGCCCCATGGCAGAAGTGAGACCATGGGAAGGCATGGAGTTTTATAAGCAGACAGAACTTCCAAATAATGAGCATGGTTTAACAATGGGATGGGCTGAATTAGGAAGCCATAAAGTCCTGGTAATCACTGGACCCCATGGAGATTCAAGGAGAAGTTTAGACAAATGCCTGTCTGGGATGCTGTTGAGGATATTCCCATATGGCACTTGGTATAGGTGATTTTGATTCAAATTCCGAGACTCTGTCATGGTTGACATGACTTCATGTGGTATCCTTTAAGACTGTCTCCAGGCAAGTAATAATGTCTTGATGTTCACTTAGCACTCTTACGTGTTGGATGCACACTTCTCCGTTCTGAAATGGAAGTATTTTAGGGAAACAGAGAAGAACAAAGAGGGAATTGAAGTATTAAAACTTGCTTTCCCTTACCAAAACCATTTCAAACTTGCGTTCCATATCTGTTCCATATTGACTCTGGGATACAGTGATGAGGTCAGGAATGAACCCACTCCTCTTAGTTTCTAATTCACTGTGCTCTGCCCACTTGATTTGTTCATTCCAGATGTTAGGATCTGGTTGGGGCAGACTTTAATAGCATGTTACCCGTGAAGTTTCTTAACTCTGGTACCCTCCAGATATTGCTGAAACAATATAACGTAAACCAAATAAAACGCTGAGGAAGATTCCACAACAATCAAATCACAGCATAGACACATGAGGTCAGGGAATGAATCCTGAAGAAAAGCAAGTACATTCACCCCTAGACTTAACTCGCATACTCTTTTCCTAAAGAGTCTTCCCTAAGGATCCTCAAGTCTCTCACACATCAACTCCTGTTATGGTTTCTTCCGTATTAGAAGAATTGGGTCATATTCTCTCCCTTCCCTCTGTCCTACGTCATAATAGTTGCCTTGCCTAGTGAAAGCTACCTGAAGGTTCAAACTCCTATGATATTGAAATGGGTATAAATACACACAGAATTTTTTTTTAGTTATTAATACCTTCACTAAAATGGACATATTTTGGGAGTGCCTGGGCGGCTTACTGGGTTAAGTGTCCAACTCCTGATTTCGACTCAGGTCATTATCTCAGGATCCTGAGATTGAGCTCCACCTTAGGCCTGCTGAAGATTTTCTCTCTCTCCTTATGCTCCTTTCCCCCTACTCGTGCAGTCTCTCTTTCAAAAAAAAATAATAAAAAAAAATTAACTGGGCATATTTCACGGCAGACATCCAAACTTTGGAGAATAAAATCTCTAACAATTTCTAGGAAACCATCAGTATCTTTACTTGGTGAGTCTTAGAAGCAGAATTTGTCTTTCATGTCAGACACCAAAATTCCACCATCAGCTTCCTTTGCTGCTACTTAGTAGGCAACAGGATCAAGGCCGCAAGTAGAACGTGCCCCAGAGTTTGAAATAGAAACTAGTGAATACCAAGCAACACCCTTGGCGGTGACAGTGGCAGAGCAGGGGGATGGAATTTCCAGGGAAGTGACTGATGGCAGTGAGGGTCATGGTGGTTTCCGGGACCTCTTATTGTAATGGAACCTGGACTAGATCCTGATGGAAGAACCAAGTGGCACTCGGGCACCTTGGAGGACGGGAGGTTTATTTAACACCGGTGGGCTCAGAGGAGAGTAATCTCTCAAGGTCTGAGCCCTGAGCACAAAGGGGGTAGGTTTTTTTGTTTTTTTGTTTTTTAAGATTTTTATTTATTTGACAGAGAGAAACACAGCCAGAGAGGGAACACAAGAGGGGGAGTGAGAAAGGGAGAAGCAGGCTTCCCGCCGAGCAGGGAGCCGGATGTGAGGCTTAATCCCGGGTCTCCAGGATCATGACCTGAGCCGAAGGCAGTAAGGCAGTCGCTTAACCAACTGAGACACCCAGGCGCCCCAAAGGGGGTAGTTTATACACTTTTATTTCAGAATCTGTGCTACTCTTGTGCCCCTGGCAGGCAGGGCAGGAGGGAAAACCCAGAATGGCTCTGGGGCCGGGACTGGGATTCCCCTGCTGGATTGGCGGGCCACCTTAGAACACAGATTTCCCTTATCACTGCCGGCTGGCTGGTGGTTCAAGGCTGTGGCATCTAGAGCTGGAAGGCATGACCGTAGAGGCCTCACTGGTTCCTGAACCTGATCTGAGGTGGTGTTCCTGCCTGCATGGTTTCTGAGTCTAGTTGTCATCCTTTTTTGGTGATTATGTGAGCATGATCAACATGCTTATAACACTGAATTTCTGCTCTGGATCAGCCAGAATTGATTTCCATGGCTGCAACTAATAAACCTAATCAAAAGAGAACGATGCTGCCACGATGCGCAGAAATCATTTGCATTCTTATACACTAACAACGAAAAAATAGAAAGGGAAATCAGAGAATCGATTCCGTTTACTATAGCACCAAAAACTATAAGATACTTAGGAATAACCCTAACCAAAGAAGTCAAGGATCTGTACTCGAGGAACTACAGAACACTCATGAAAGAAATTGAAGAAGACACAAAAAGATGGAAGAGCATTCCATGCTCATGGATCGGAAGAATAAACATTGTCAAAATGTCTATACTGCCCAGAGCAATCTATACTTTCAATGCCATTCCGATCAAAATTCCACCAACATTCTTCAAA
>PITA01023148.1:0-28794 GCA_004023965.1 Spilogale gracilis
ACTGTGTTGGACACCTGAAACTAATACTGAACATCAATTATACTTCAGAAAAAAAAGAAAATTGAAACTCATGATTATATCATCCATTGAGTGGTCTGAGCTGGCTAAATCCTAGAGCTAGTCACTGAAATCCAGTCTGGCATGGCATTTACTATAAACTGCATTCACCCATGCTAGCTCTGTCTTTAAAAAAAATGTATGTGCTGGTCTTATAGTGAAAGCCAACTGTACCTCATGGTTGGTGATTCATTCAGTAGTACATTTATTTAGTTCACAGGTATAGAAAGTGAAAGGGATCTTCCGTAGCAGGTCCTCCTTTGAAATTCATGCTTTTATAGTTCAATATTGCTATGTTAAGTCAAAGTAAGTGACTTACAAAGTAAGTAAGTCAAACTTCTGCTATGCAGAAAAAGTTCTATTATCAACATTTTATCAATTGGAAGACTCAGTTGAAAATGAAGATTCAGTTAACTAACCTAGCTAAAGTAGTCAGCAGTGCTTTTACTTTCCATGGCATTTATGTGTGTGTGGTGTGCGTGTGTACGTGTGTACAGGTATGTGCACACAAGCACACGCTAAGGAGTAGCATTCAGGGGTGCAGAGGAATAAGACTGTTATAAGCTGTGCAACTCACAAATGTAGTTCTTCAGTAGATCATAAGGATGTCATGGCCTGGGTCTTGAGGGGGTTTGCATGATCAGCATTTTAAGCATTCCTTCAATAAGACCAATAGCAACATCTGTGATGTATCACATGTCTGCTCTTTGCCTTTGGGCAGATTATTTATATAACTTGAAGATGTTTCAGTGTTTTGGAGGTTGCTATTAAGAATAATTAGCTATTTTCTCAATTAGAAATTCAGGTATTATCACTTAGTTTAAATGGAATAGCATTGACAGAAATTAGTCATCTGTTGTTAATTGTTGCCCTTCATTCATTTGACCTGAGTATTCCCATGTGGAAATTGCTCATTCGTTGAGAGCTTTAGCGTTCTCAGAGCACTTTTCCTGTCTCTTGTCCCATTTGATGCTTACAGCATACTTGTGAGGTAGGTATTAAAATTAACTACATTTTACAAATGAGGAAATCCACGTTTACAAAGATTAAGAAGCATCCCCATGCAAGAGTGATTTCCCTTTCTCACCTACCATGCATCTCAGATTTGTCAGAGTTCTCCCAGAGCTCTTCCTCATGGTTTTGTATAAAATGAGAGCAAACAGCATGACTGTAATTATAATGGTGATCCATCTGTCCATATTATCCCTGTTTATAGAAATCGGTGACTTAACTATATTTAAAATTGCTGCTTTGAGAACCATATTTAAATTATTATTATAAATGCATTACAAATACACAACTGTAGTGAAGACTACGTCAGACATTTTTTTATATCGATGATCTTTCCCTTAGGTTCTATCCTGGGTCCAGACTATGAGTTTTGCCATATATATTTTTCCTATTGTTGTCTGCCTATGGGTTAGGTTATCTGTTATTAGAGATGGCCATGGAAAGGGAATCCCATGCCCATTTGAGTCAGTTGCACTAAAAGGAACACATGATTTTACGGATCGGGCTGCTCCGTTTTCCACTTGTAGAAGATTTCAGGCTCTCACCACTTGATATTAACACCCTTACTGAATTTTTCCTTAAAGGGCCTGCATTCACCATGTGGCTTGCATGACTGCTTCTCTTTGTGCCTGAATATCCACGCTGATGCTCTTGTGTAATGGTGGGATTGGCTTTTGGACTTTGCAAAGTAGGTCTCAAATTGTGATCTCTCAAAGTCCATGAATGTGGACATGCTTCTTTCATATCTTTGGTAAATATTGACTTAAATGTTTTAGATAATTCTTAAAGTTAACTTCAAATACACATGCATACAACTGTGAAGGAAAATGCATGGCAAAGGGAAAGAATCAAGGCACATGGTAAAATCTCTCTTAGAAGGAAATTCTTATTTTTCTTACTAGTATCTTCCACTGGGCATAAGTTAGTTTAGTCTCATGGTGACAAGTAGGAAACAAAACAAGTCTAATAAATACACAGTAAGCATTCACCCCCCCCCCCCCCCACCAAAGTGGCAGAACTGCCCCGTCCCAGTTAAATAGCTTTGTGGTGAAAATCTTGTTGATTTTCAAGCCTGCCATTTTACCCTTACCCTAATTAAACTTTTTTTTTTTTTTTTTTTTTGGAGGACCTAGGAAATACTTTTGCCTTCCCAGATATAATGGATCCTCAGTGAGCACCAGCTGGAATCAATAATTCTGTGATCTTTTTGTCTTTTTGCTTTCTGTACATTACAGACATATCACTCTGTCACTGCATTCCTAGATAATGAAATGCCTCCATAACAGCCACGCTCATTCAGACCGATTACCTGGTGGAAGCAGCTGGATTGCTCACGTTCAGTGTTCGTGCCTGGAGGGTTGGGTTGAAGTGGGGTGAGGGGTAAGCACTGGGTGAACTTAAAATTTTGGAAGGATTTGTGGAACAAGATAGTCTCTGAGAGAAACTACATCAAAGAATCATCTATCTGTATTTTCACTTAAAGAATGTGGTGGTCGCCTAGGTGGCTCAGGTCATGATCTCAGGGTCCTGGGATTGAGGCCCACATTGGGCTCTCTGCTCAGCAGGGAACCTACTTCCTCCTCTCTCTCTGCCTGCCTCCCTGCCTACTAGTGATATCTCTCTCTCTGTCAAAAAAAATTTTTTTTAATTAAAAAAAAAAAAAGAATGTGGTAAGACCTTGCCAAGTTCAGTATCCTTTTCTAAGTCTCAGTGGGTTGTGGGCCTTGTGAATTCCTGACAAGCTTCCAGCTGACACTGGTGTTGCCCTGAAGGGGATGGAACCTTGAGAACTTCTGAACTGGGCTTCCTACCTAAGCTCTCAGTTGGCAAGTGTTGTCTTTGTCCGGTATGCACACAATTTCCCACCTTGAACGGAAGTTTTGTTACAATTTGGAGACAAAGTGTCAGGCATGAGGATATAATAAGAGTAGTTGGTGCTATTGTTTCTGTAATAATTTTTTAACACTTCCACTAAATACCAATCATGTCAGAAAATGCATAAGCAACTACTTGTGCCTCTGCTAGGGGCCTAATGTGCTTAACAAAATATGAGATGAATTGGATATCACTGCCTTCAAGGGGCTTATAATTTATGAATAAATAAAGTGAATAAATAAAGCATACAAATGAAGCATAGGATATGGTAATTAGAATCATAGAGATACAAGACTACAGAGGGATTATTTTTTTAACTGGGGGATTGGGAGAATGTCATGGAGGAACTGTATTGATGCCAGATTTTAAGGAAAGAGTAGGATTTTGGATTTGGACATGGGGCTAGGAGAGCAGTGCATTTCTAATGGAGACTGGCTGGAGAGATCTGTGGGCCTGCTCAGACTGTAGTTTGGGTTTGCCTTCACTTGCAGCATTGAACACAGAGATCAGATTAGAAAGATAGACTGGACTCAGATCATTTGAATCTGTTGGATTCTTTCATTTGCTTTTCTAGCCCTGTGAACATTTATAATTAAATTTTGAAAAGCCCACAAGTATCATTACACTTTCTCAATAGAGTCTCACTGTATTTCCTGAGCATTATTAGTATGGGGGATTTGGGATAATGTTCTCAGCAAGGTTTCCACAAAAATCACAGAATGTGTTGTAAGTGTTAATGTTTTGCTGAGAGGCAAGGTTGCTTTACCATTCTGAGTTCTGATTTGCACCGACCCTGTGGCATGACCTAAGGACTCTGGTTAGTGGGAACTAGGGACAGTCATCCCATGGTCTCCAGCAAGGTTAGATGGACTAGGACGCACAGGCCAGTCTGGCTCACCCTGTGCCCTGTTAACTAACAGTGGTTTTACCTTTTGAAATGATAGAGAAAAGATTAAAAGCTGTATTTCATGACAAGTGAAAACTATATACAATTTAAGTGCCAGTGGTCCTAAGTAAAGTTTTATTGGAAGACAGCTAAAGCCATTTGCTTACATATTGTCTGTGCCTGCTCTCATGCTACAGGCACATCGTTCAGTACTAAATTTACTATCTGGGGGGGTCACAGAGAAGGTCTGTCCCTTGTTTAAAGCAATGGTTCTTAAAAACCTTCCAGTACACCAGAGTCACCTGGAGAGTCTGTCAAAACACCAGCAGCTGGGTCCCACCCCCGGAGATTTTAATCCAGTAGGATGGGGCTCAAAATTTTGCATTTCTAACTATGCTGCTGCTCCTGGTCCTGGGACCACCGTCTGAGACCTGCAGGTCCAAAGCAGATGCTGTTTAGACTTTGACGTGCTTGGGACCCCTTGGCAATCTTATTAAAAAGCAGATTTTGATCATCAAGTCTGGGGTGGAGCCTAAGAGTCTGCATTTCTAAGAAGCTCTTAGACCAAATCTTGTATCAAGTGTACACATCTGATATTCTTGGGCAAGTGTGCTCACTTGGTCCTTTTCGCCTGGGATGTTAGTACAGCCAGAGGAGCAGACTTCTTTCAAGAGGGAGGAAAATGTGTATTGAGTAGGTTGTGATCAGGTATTTGGGGAAATAAAATTAATTGGAGGTTATAGGATGGTAAGTGAAGAAATATGCTGGGGCCCTTTTTCCATTTATGGAGAATTTTAATTGCCTTCGATAACACATATATGCACCTCTGAATGAAAAATAATTAAAATACTTAAGTAAATAGGTTTCTTTATTGTGATTGAGTTCACCCTCATTACCATGACTAACATATGGCTTAACATTACTTTATATGAGCATCCTAATGTGAGCCTTGAATTGGTTAATTAAAATTTTGCCAGAATTTAATGTTTTGGGTATTAAGCCATGCGGCTAAAAGAAATGTCTGCTTCTTTTTTTTTTTCAAAGATTTTATTTATTTATTTGACAGAGAGAGATCACAAGTAGGCAGATAGAGAGGAGGAAGCAGGCTCCCTGCTGAGCAGAGAGCCCAATGTGGGCCTTGATCCCAGAACCCTGAGATCATGACCTGAGCCAAAGGCAGAGTCTTTAACCCACTGAGCCACCTAGGCGCCCAGAATGTCTGCTTCTTGAATGCGTGGGTGCTTCTGAAGTCCTGGTGCTGTGCTCCCGGGTGCCATGTGATGGTTATACAACGTGAAAAGGAATTAAAGATGGGGACTGGACCCTTGCTTTGGAATGCACTGTAGCTAGTGTTAATTTCATGAGAAGTACTGCCGAGAAAAAAAACCTGTAGATGTAATTTTACAATTTTATATTGATAGAACACCAAAGAAGTGCACACCCAACATGTCTGTGATTTCGTCATTTGTAAAAGGAATCTCCAAAGTATCCACCAAAGTTACACAAGGTCCTTCAGGTTTTGCAGAAAAAAACCCCAAGAAACCCCCCAAAAACTCCAAACAACTTTGTAACTATTATGGATCCAAGTGACAAGTGAGCTCTTTTGTGGCCCACAGCAGTCCTTGAGTAAAATGCATTTTTTGAAGTACACGCTTAGTGTGTAAGGAATCCGGCCCCACAGCACTCTCACTATGACCTCTCCGGTCCTGGCGGTGCTCGTTAATGGACATTGAAAATGTGATATTTCAGGAACACATGGGAAGTCCATTTTTTTTTTTCACAACTTTTTTTTTTCTTTAAGATTTTATTTATTTATTTGACAGAGAGAAATCACAAGTAGGCAAAGAGGCAAGCAGAAAGAGAAGAGGAAGCAGGTTCTCTGCTAAGCAGAGAGCCTGATGCGGGCCTGGATCCCAGGACCCTGAGATCATGACCTGAGCCAAAGGCAGAGGCTTTAACCCACTGAGCCACCCAGGCTCCCAGGAAGTCCATTTTTTGTTTAGCTTTCTTTTTCATATCTTCCATCAGAAAGGAAAATAATAAATAATTGTATGCCACTCTTTCTTTGAGAAAGGATTGGATAGGGGACTTTTTAGATCTTTTTTTAAAAATGGGAAGGAATTGGTTACATGGTTAAATTTTCACACAGGATTTAAAGACACCTCAATGTTAATTTGTGGGGGATAGTGGGAGACAGAAACACTTTATTATTCTTAGCAGTTGTATATTTGAGTGAATCAGTTGAAACTGTAACTTGTTTTAAGTATACTGTTTATACCTTCAGGGAGATTTTCTTTAGAAATCAAACTGAGGGGTCCCTGGATGGCTCGGCCAATTGGTTAAGCATCTGCCTTCAGCTCATGTCATGATCCCAGAGTCCTGGGATGGAGTCTGTATTGGGCTCCCTGCTAAGCCTCCCTCTCTTTCAGCCCCTGCCTGTGTTCCCTTTCTTGCTCACTTTCTCTCTCTCTCTCAAATAAATAAAATCTGGAAAAAAAAGAGAAAGAAATTCAAACCAAATTTACAGGCTGTCTTTTTCTTGTTCAGAGAGATAACAGTTCACTTTCAGTTAGCCTGTGAAAAGGCTAATGCAGTCAAAATACAGTCAAAATTATTGAGCATGATATTAACTCCTTTTCATTAACTAACTTTCCTGTACTCTGACCACCTTCAGAGCAGAAACCTGGTGCCCAGGTACTCCACTAAAAGAGTATTTACGGACTTGTGTTACTTACACATATCCTCCAATCAAATAATGTTATCTCGTGGTGGCTAGGAGTGTTTTCAAATGGTCCTAAATAATCCAAATCATTGTAAATAATCTGTCTTAAGATAAGGCTCAGGTCAAGAGGTGGGAGTTACAGGGAGGCAATTTTTGTTTCTCTATAGGAGGGAACTCTGTAACTCTTCCGGGTTGTTCACAAACAGAAGGGGCTGTCTTGCTAGATGGTGACATTCCCTTCAATTAGAAGTGCTCGGGCAGATGGCAGGCACCTACCTGCCAGAGATTCTGTGGGCGGGACTCACTATTAGGTAGAAAATGAGTCTTGTTGGCTCCCTGCACTTTTTCCCTCATTTCAGTATTGCTTATTTCTATAAATCTCATAAAATCTCTGCTTCCAATCTGTTTAAATGTCAAAAGAGGCTTTATAACTTTGTTGGCAACATACTTTAGAGCATCGTGGTGGACATGTAACGCATTCATTATGATAATGTCAGCTGTTGTTCATTTCACAGGTGTTAGGGGAGGAAAGGAAGCAACTTTTCCTGGGCCCACTTACAGCTCTCTATATTGTAACAGATGTCCACTCCCCACTGCCCTCGCTGGAGCTTTTATAAAATAAGCTCAGTGCAGATCCCAAGTACAGGTTGGGGCTACTCCCCACTACACTGTTGGGATTCAAACTTGTAAATCTTAGAAGCTGCTTAACATCTCTGAGCTTCAGTTTTCTTTAACCTTGCAGTGTGTGTGTGTGTGTGTGTGTGTGTGTGTGTGTATTTTATAGGCTATAAAAGAGCACAGATACAGAGAGTAGGATATCTATGTTAAATTTTTTTTATATTATGAGAACAATGTGTGTGTCTATGTACCTATGATCATATACACATTAGGTGTTCTTTGGCCCCCCTTTTTTTTTCTGTTTGCATTTACTTTCTTTCCATTGTCCTAAGTAACCTTGTTAATTACCTGGTATGTATCCTTCTGTGCCCTCCTCTATGCCCAGATAACCACAAATCAACATAAAAGCATATAAGTGTCTGAGGATTTGGGAATAATTATTTACTTTATTAACAGCATCATATTTGACATATTTTTCTGTATCTTCATTTTCTTATTTAACAAAACCTCAAAGAAGTACCTCCAATTTAACTAGTATAGCTCTAATTCATTCTTTTATGGTTATGTAATACTCCATGGTTACAGACCCCAAATTACTTATTTTTAACTATTACCCTATTTTTTTATAAGATTTTATTTATTTATTTGACAGAGAGAGAGAGAGAGACAGAGAGAGAGAGACAGAGAGAGAGACCACAGGTAGACACAGAGGCAGGCAGGGAGAGAAGGGGAAGCAGACTCCCTGCTGAGCAGAGTGCCCGATGTGGGGCTTGATCCTAGGACTCTGAGATCATGACCTGAGCTGAAGGCAGAGGCTTAACCCTCTGAGCCACCCAGGTGCCCCTAACTATTACTCTATTAATAAACATTCATTTTTTGTTTCCTTCTTTTGCAACTAGGAATTGTGGTACAGTAAACTTTATTTGTATATCTATTCTTTTGTACTGTTTTTATTTTTAAGAAAATGATGCAGCAGTTGGAATCTCATCAAAGTGTGTTTTAGCCATAGATACTATGAGTGCTTGGAAGATTTCTGTAACAATTTATACTGCCACCAGCAATTTAAGAGAGTGTTCTTTCCTTGACATTTCTGTTAGCAGTTGGTGTTAAATCTTTCTTGTAATTTTTGTGAGTCTGTGTGGAAAGAATCTGAATAGTTTTACATATATTTGGTCTTTTGGATTTTTGCTTCTCTGCACATTGCCTATTCATTTCATTTTGCACATTTTTCTGTTGGGTTATTTTTCTTTTTATATGTTTTAGGAGGGCATTATATATTATTGATATTAGCATTTTAAAATGTTCATTGCAAATATTTCCCCCCAAATCTATTGTTTGTATCTATACCTTGCTTATGATAGCTTTTGCTAAACAGGAGTTTTAAATTTTCATGTAGTATAATATATATGTTGTTTTATATTTCTTTGTTTTCTTAATAAAAAGATCTCCTTGCATCTTTAGGTTACACACAGTCTCCTAGATTTTCCTTTAAGAGTTTATTGCTTCATTCTTGGAATCTAGCCTTTCCTTTATCTGTAATTTATTTTTACATGTGGTGTGAGAAATTTATTTTGTTCCAAACAGACAGTTGAAAGTGCCAGCACCATTTATTGAAGTCCCAAAAAAAAAAATACTGAAAAGAAAGTTAAGGCTTCTCTGATCAGACATTAAAACATACTATAAAGGCCATTATAATAAAATCAATGTGATAGATATATCAGTGGGACAGAATGGAGACTCCTCAGATATGCCAGTATAAATAAAATTTTAATATATGACAAAGTGATACTCAGATTCTATTGGTAGAGAATGTTATATTTAAGTTTTACTCATTGTCTTAAAATTTCAGGAAAAAAAGGCTTTTCAAAGTACATTCATTTTTACGAATTATGCAGATAAACGTTTGTGTCATTTGCCAGTAGGCTCCGCAGAAAAACATAGAATATTTACTCAAGAAATTCTCAGTGGCTTAAGTGTATTTCAGGGAATTTGATAGTGAAAATCAGCTTGTTATCTGGCTTCACACCACGAGCGCTGACAAGTCTGAGTTAAGATCCCAGTGTGTCACTTCTTAATTTCAAAGCATTGCAGATGATACAGACTGCTCAAGTTTTCTGTGCTAAAAACAAAACAAAATTGTCAGCTTCCATTAGTTTCTTCACCTCTTACGCCATGCTCCCGGACCCTCTGGTAACATATTCTAATTGAACACAACTAGACTAAATTCAGAAAGAGGAATTATTCATTCATTTATTAGTGTAGCCCTAGGGGGACCACTCTGGAGGGTGTGGTAACTTCTGAGAGTTTCTGGGCTGTGAGGGTATCACGATGGGCCTCCCCCTGAAGACTGCAGGTCTCATTTGAGTAGGACCATGAAGCACAGGTCTGATTTTGAGTGGGTAATAATTTGGGGCATGGGGAAAAGCACCCTTCCAGGAACATGAATGCTGGAGGCCGGTGGTATGTGGGACCACTGGGTGTATCAGGTGCATGAGGAGAGGGAAGAAGCGATCAGGTTAGGGAGAAGTGGTCAGAGTTGGGGACTCATCCATGAGGCTGAGTCTGTCTCTCCAGGTTCACCTTGGGGGTGGCTGAAAAAGAATATCCCCAGAAGTCCCTTCATTATCCTGAATTCATTTGTCACGTGCTCTGCTGATTGCTTCTAAAACAGCTATCATTCACTGAACAATGTCGGCTGCCACAATTCATTAGGCATTTTATATACAGAAGTGCTGGAAAGTCAGTGACTGGGTCCCGGTTTTACATGTGAGGAAATGGAAGTTCGAGAGAGTGGTTTTCCCAGTGCCATGTTTATTTGCTGAGGTAGGCTTCAGACTCTGGTCTGCTCAGGTCCAAAGGCTGTGCCCTCCGTGCCCTACCACACCATCCCTACGTGTGTGTTCTGTCTGCATGCTGCCCGCCTACCTGGCTTTGAACGGTTTTTGTGAGGTTTCCCATAATGTAGCTCACCACATAGATAATGCAGCCCATGAACAATTAAATTGACTTAAAGATACAAATACAAACTATAGACAGAAGTATCTAGAGTAGGCTTTTTTGTAGCATGGCATTTAAGGAAAGCCTTTATCTTGTTAGCGTTACACTACACGGGCCAGAGCCAGCCGGGTAGGAATGTGGTGGCCCACTTAGGCTATCTTTAATTGCTCACTATAAATAGCTTAATGACGCTGCCATAAAAAGATTCTGATGTCACTGAGGAGCTCTGAATGACCCATATTTGTGATGGTTTTCTGGGTGTCCGTGCCTGGGAAAACTAATGCTCATGTAGGAGATGGTTTTCACTGCTGAAATGAAGGCTTAATTTCCAAGCCAGTCATTCCTTACGCACACCTCCCTTTAGACTCCACTGTCTCCATCATTCTTTCTTGCCCTCATCTGTGGTGTGGTTGTAGTTGACAGTCTCTCTCTCTCTCTCTCTCACATCTCAGTCACAATTCCAGCACCCTCTTGACCTGGCCCAGGAGGAGAAGTGCCTGCCAGCACCCAGTCTGTTTGTTGCCTGTAAGAGGATTCCTGCAGGCCACGATGACACGCTCCCTCTCTGCTCTGCCTGTCATGGGGACCTGGACACCTTGCTTTGTTTTAGGCATTGATAATTTTTTTAAAAGAAATTCAAGTATAATTAACAGACAGTGTTCTATTAGTTTCAAGTGTACAATATAATACTTCAACAATTCTATACATTTCCCAGTGCTCATCAAGGTAAGTGTATTCTTCATCCCTTCTATGTGTTTTACCCACCCCCCTTCCTTTCCCTCCCCCCCTGGTAACCACCAGTTCTCTTTACTTAAGAATCTTTTTTCGTTTGTCTTTTTTTCTTTGCTTGCTTTGTTTTCTTAAATTCCGCACATGAGTGCAACCATCTGGTATTGTCTTCCTCTAACTGACTTATTTCACTCAGCATTACACCCTCTAGGTCTGTCCATGTTGTTGCAAATGGCAAGATCTCATTCCTTTTGACAGCTGAGTTATATTCCATTGGATGTATATATCACACCTTCTTTATCTCTTCCTATCAATGGCACTTGGGTTGCTTTCCTATCTTTCCTACTGTAAATAATGCTACAATAAACATAGATGTGTGTGTATGTGTGTGTGTGTGTGTGTATTTTCAAATTAACGTTTTCATTTTCATTGAGTAAGTACCCAATAGTAGAGTTACTGGATCATGTGGTAATTCTATTTTTAATTTTTTTAGGAACCTCCATTCTGTTTTACACAGTGGCTGCACCAATTTACATTCCTACCAACAGTGCCTAAGGGTTCCTTTTTTTCTACAATCTTCTAACATTTGTTATTACTTGTGTTTGATTTTATCCACTCTGACAGGTGTAAAGTTGATATCTCATTGTGGTTTTAGTTTGCATCACCGTGATGATTATGATGTTGACCATCTTTTCATGTGTCTGTTGGCCATCTGTATGTCTTCTTTGGAAAAATGCCTATTCAGGTCCTCTGCCCATTTTTTAAAATTATTATTATGTTCAATTCCAACATGTAGTACATGAAGAAATGTTCAACATTACTAGCCATCAGGGAAGTATAGATCAAAACCTCTGCCCATTTTTTAACAGGATTATTTTTGTGTGTGAGTTAAGTTCTTTATATATTTGGGATACTAACCCTTCATTGGATATATGCTTTGCAAGTATCTCTTCCCATTCAGTAGGTTACCTTATTGTTTTGTTGATGGTTTCCTTCACTATGCAAAAAATTTTTATTTTGTTGTAGTCCTGATAGTTTAACTTTGCTTTTGTTTCTCTTGCCAAAGGAGACATATCTGGAAAAATGTTTCTATAGGGGTGTCAAAGAAATTACTGCCTATGTTTTCTTCTAGGAATTTTCTGGTTTCAGGTCTCACATTTAGATCTCTAATCTGTTTGGAGTTTATTTTTGTGTGTGGTACAGAAAAGTGGTCCAGTTTCATTCTTTTGCATATAGCTATTCAGTTTTCCTAATACCGTTTGCTGAGGAGACTGTCTTCTTCTCATTGTATATACTTGCCTCTTTTGTCATAGATTAATTGACAAAAAAAGCATGGATTTATTTCTGGATTCTTTGTTTTGTTGATATATGTGTCTATTTTTGTGCTAGTACCATACTGTTCTGATTACTATAGCTTTGAAATCTGGGATTGTGATACCTCCAGTTTTGTTCTTTTTCAGGATTACTTTGGCTATTTCGTATCTTTTATGGTTCCATATAATTTTTAGGAATTTTTTGTTCTAGTTTTATGAAAAATGTTTTTGTTATTTTGATAGGGATTGCATTAAATCTGTAGATTGCCTTGGGTAGTATGGACATTTAAAAATATTTGTTCTTCCAATTCTTGAGCATAGAATATCTTTGATTTATTTGTTTCATCTTCAGTTTCTTCCATCAGTTTGTAATTTTCAGAGAACAGGTCTTTTTTCTCCTTGGTTAAGTTTATTCCTTGGTATTTTATTCTTTTTGGTGCAGTTATACATAAAATTTCTTAATTTCTGGGGTTCCTGGGAGGCTCAGTTGGTTAAGCCTCTGCTTTTGGCTTAGGTCATGAATCCAGGGTTCTGGGATGGAGCCTCATGTCAGGCTCTGCTCAGTGGGGAGACTGTTTCTTTCCCTCTCTCTCCTTGCTGCTCCCCTGCTTGGGTGTGCACTCTCTCTCTGCCAAATAAATAAACACAATCTTTAAAAAAAAAAAAAAAGGTTTCTCAACAGAGACTTTGGACACAAAAACAAACTGAGGGACTGGGGGGGAGGGGGGGGGAGGGAGGGGAGAGCCTGGTGGTGGGTACTGGGGACACCTAAAGCGTGGAGCACTGGGTGTGGGGAATGGGGAATGAATCTTGGAACACTGGAAAAAAAATTTTAGTAACAATAAAAAAAAAAGGTTTCTTAATTTCTTTTTCTGCTAATTCATTATTAGTGTATAGAAATGCAACAGAATTCTGTACATGGTTTTTGTTTTTGCAACCTTACTGAGTTTATATATCAGCTCTTGTAGTATTTTGGTGAAATCTGTAGGGTATTTTATATGTATAGTATTGTGTCATCTGCAAATAGATGAAGTTTTACTTCTTGCTTACCAGTCTGGATGCTTTTTTAGATTTCTTTTTCTTGTCTGATTTCTGTATCTAGGACTTCCAACACTGTGTTGAGTAAGAGTCATGAGAGTTGCCATCCTTTCTTGTTTCTGATCTTAGAGGAAAAGTTTTCATTTTTTTCACCATTAAGTATGTTAGCTGTGGGGTTTTTATAAATGGTCTTTATTATATTGAGGTATGGCTCTAAATCTACTTTGTTCAGAATATTTATCATGAATGGATGTTTTATTTGTCAAATTCTTTCTTGCATGTCTTGAGGTGATCATGGCCATTATCTTTTTACTTGTTAATAGATATTGATGAACTCTCTCGATTTAATCACTAGATCATCCCTGCTATAGTTCTTACCAGACTTTGCCCACTCTTATCCCCAGCTCCCAGTAGTAATTCCACTTGAGGTTCCTCTCTCTACACAGGTTATTGGTCCTTACACGTGAATTCAGATTGGTTGCAGCAACCCAGTGCTCCTTCTGGTCTTCTCCTCATCCCACCCCTGCTCTGTGCTGATTTCCCACCTTTGTGTGGAGGATCGCACCGCGACTTGGTAGATCTTTCCAACAAAGTCTCTCTTTTCAAAGAAAATGGGATCTAATAGAATTGGATATTGGAAAGGCAGGATGACTGTCCTGAAACGAGAGGGACTAGTGGATAGAAAACTGATAGAATAAAGACCCAAACTGTAGGAAGAGTATACATGACTGGAAAAAAATAACACCGCCATCAAACCAGACACCATAAGTTAGAAGATTAAAGGGCAGGAGAGAGAATGAGTGACGGAGTGTGGGAGGTAGTCATGGGAAACTGGACAGATGAACTGGTGGGAAGAAGGCCATCTTGGAGAAGATGTGAGGATTTCCATGATCTGGAGTTTTGCATCTGTCTTTCCATGTGTGCCAAAAGATGGCGCCACATTGCGCAAAGAACTCTGCATTTGGAGACTCTGAGTTGACTCTAACTGGACCAAAACTCAACTCAGTACTTGGGTCCACAGATACTGGTGACTTGGTTATAGCATCTGATATCTTTCCCTCCATAGAGTCTTTTCCTCATACATAAAAATCAGTAACAACAGTGGTATTCGCCGTTCGTTGAATATCCACATCACTTTTGCACGGTGGTTTTTCTCTTTAAGGTTCACCAAAGCTCAATAAATCTGAGGTATTTCCTCTTATTAGATAATGGCTAGGGCTATAGAGGTGAGTGCTGACCTCTGACTTTAACCCTCACACTCTGGGCCCTGGTGTTCTGTCTCAGGAGCATGGGCGGGCATGGGGCCTGTAGTCTGCTATCAGGACATGAGTCTGTGTGGTGTGGAACTCAGAAACACAGTATTATATTTTGTGATATGCATGTGGTACAAGGCATGAGGCTACCCATTCCATCAGCCTTTCCCCAATTATTTGCCTTGGCATCCTGAAGAAATGTGCCTCTGGGACATGTTTTCTGAACAGAGCGCATTTCTGAAAACTAGCAAACCCTCTGACCCATTGTGCTGGAATTGTAAGCTTTGGTCATGCTCTAACAATAATAAAGAAGGAGCAAAAATGTTCAGGTGCTGGGGCGCCTGGGTGGCTCAGTTGGTTAAGTGACTGCCTTCGGCTCGGGTCATGATCCTGGAGACCCGGGATCAAGCCCCACATCCGGCTCCCTACTTGATGGAAAGCCTGCTTCTCCCTTTTTCACTCCCTGTGCTTGTGTTTCCTTTCTAGCTGTGTTTCTTGCTGTCAAATAAATAAAAATCTTTTAAAAAAAATGTTCAGGTGCTTATTAAGTATCCACATATGACTTGTTCCTCCTGGTTAATTAGCATAATAGTTTAGAATCCTCAGTTTCCAGTTTATCTATGCTCTCAGGCTGCCTGCCCAGGGTGGTGGCATCAGGAGAAGTTTCTCTGTCAGTCTGTAGTTGGCATGGGTCTCCTGGTTTTCTAAGGCTTACTGCTTGATGGTGTGATCTTGATGAAGGTGACCTAAATCTATATATAGAGTAGCACTTTGTGGTGTTTGAAATAATTTATTGTCTGACTTCAGTTCACTGGGGTATAATGAGGTAGTTGTTGATAAATCAAAAGGATATCAGGGTAGCCCGAATAGATGTTGGGAAATATGTGTATGAGGGAGAGAGTCTGCTATTCTTCATCTGTTTACTATTGTTTAAAAATATCTCTAAAAGATTTGACTGTCTGGTTTCTCAGCCTGCACACTGTTAGAAGTAGCAGATTAAAAGGTGTGGGGATTCTCTGGAGGCAGTCACACTGACAAGAGCGAGAAATAAAAAAAGGAGCAGGCAATCACAGGAACTTCCAAAACTGGGTCAACAGGTCCTATTTAATGGGACAGAAAAGTGCTTATTGCACAGTAAACTTAAAGTGGGTCTAGAAGAATAAATACAAGGCCATGGATGTTTGTGTTGTTGAGCCTTATCAGGAAGGTTAAATGAACTTTAGTGGCCCATGTTGCAGAAGGATAAGGGAATGCATAGTTCACTCTAAAGCTATTTAATACATTTAAGATTTAACCTCTTTTTTTTTAATTTGCATTTAAAAAGATAGGCTGGAACATTTAAAAGACTTCAGCCTCTAGAAAGACGGCACAGGCTTACTTTTACATGTTCTTTCCAAACACAACTAAAAACTATGCTTGATATAAAAAACAAACAAGCGTAGGGTGTCAGAGGTGGAGAGAAAGCAGTAAGCTAGCTATGGACGTTGAGGAATAAGACGGTGGTGGATTTTCTGGGTTTTCTTAATTTACCTCTGTATTTAGACTTGGAGCAGAAGAAGCCAGCAGCCCGGAATGGTAGTGGACACAGAGTAAAAAGTCCCAACAAAAGCCTGCTTTCTCTAGCCAGAGGGACAGGAAAGGAGCGCATTAGCAAGACATAAAGCCATTAGACAATGACCCCTGTACTCAAATCCGACCCCACAGAGGAAAGTGTGTCCTCACACCCAGCCACACCAGCAAAGACCCACCCTTGGTCGACTGTAATGGGGTTCCTCACTTTGCCAACGTGGTGTCGGAGAAGATGCTGTAAGGAGCCAGGACTTCCAGTCCACCTGGCATTAATAAGTCCCCCATTCACTTCCCAGCTACGGTGGTGTCAGTGGAGACCTAGTGGAAAGTCCAGACTTTCACCATCTCCCAGCGGTAGCGAGGCCACATGTCCTTGCATGGTTCATCAGCGGCCACACAGGAAGCCTGCTGTATAGCCCGTCCTGTCAGTAAGTGATGAGTATCCCCACCCTCACTTTCTTCTTCCAGAGCACTGTCAGAAGGTTTAAGTGAGGGGTTCTCATAACATAATACCCTGAATATCCAGGTTTCAGTAAAAATCTCTTGTCATCTCAAGGACTAGGAAGATCTCAAAATGAGAGAAAAAAGAATCAATAGATGCCACTATTGAGATGATAGAGATGCTAGAATTTTCTGAGAAAGAATTTAAAGTGGCCAACATAAAAATAACAACACATGAAAAGATGTTCAGTACTATTAGGGGAAGGTAAATCCAAACTGCCGTGAAATACCCCTTCATACCGATGAGATTGCAGTGACCAAAAAGACCGTAAGAATAGTTGGCAAGGGTGTAGAGAGATTAGAACCCTCATGCATTGCTGGTAGGAATACAGAATAATGCAACCACTTTGGAAAGCAGTTTGGCAGCTCTTCAAAAAGTGAAACAGTTATCATATGACCCAGTAATTCTACTCATAGGTATGTACCCAAGAGAATTGAGAACATAATGTCCACACATAAAATTGTACATGGATTTTCAGCATTAATAGCCAAAAATTTAAACAATGTGGCTACATATTTAGAAACAATATACATAGATAGTATCATGTATCCACATAATAGAATATTATTCAGTCATAAAAATGCAAAAACTACTGATACATGCTACAACATGGATGAACTTTGAAAACATTAAGCTAAGTGAAAGAAAACCATCACAGAAGCCACATATTATTTGATTCCATTTATATGAACTGTGTAGAATAGGCAAATCTATAGAGACAGAAAGAAGATTAATGATTTCTGGAGACAAGCGAGAGAGAGGAAAGAGGAATGGTTGCCAATGGTTATGAAGTTTCATTTTGGAATGATACAGATGTTCTGGCATTAGGTAGTGGTGATGGTTGCACAGCTTTGCGAATATAGTAAAACTACTGTTTTTTAACTTTAAAAGGATGAATTTTGTGGTATGTGTATTATATCTCAGTGGACACAGTGTTTCAAGGAACAAACATACTTAAATGAAAAAAAATAGAAAAAAATAGAAAAAGAAAAGAAACAGAAGTTATAAAGAAGAGCCAGATAGAATTTTAGAATTGAAAAATATACCTGAAATTAAAAAAAAACCTCAGTAGATGGGCTCAACAGAAGAATGGAGGTGACAGAGAAAAAAAAAATCAGTAGATTTGGAAAATAGAATAATAGGAATTATCCAATCTAAACAACAAAGAGAAAATAGATTAATTAGCTGAGGCCCAGAGATCTGTGGGACTGTTAAGAAAAGATGTAATATTTATGTCACTGGAATCCCAAAAACAGAGGAGAAAAAAGAATGGGCTGAAAAAACACTTAAAGAAATAGTGGCTGAAAACTTTGTGAATTTGTCAAAACACATAAATGTACAGATTCAAGAAGTGAGTGAATCCTAGATAAGATCAACCCAAAGAAATCCAGCATAAACCCAGCGTTGTTTATTTTTAGTGCAGTGTCCTACACCACATCTCTAGAATTTATTCGTTTTGTGTTACTGAAACTTTTTCTCTTCGCTTTTCAGTTTTTGAACTGATTTAAATGTTAAGCTCAGAGATTCTTTCCTCAGCCGTGTCCAGTCTACTAATGAGCCCATCAAAGGCATTCTTCATTCCTGTTCCAGTGTTTTTGATCTCTAGCATTTTTTTTGTTTTTTTTTTTTCCTTCCGATTTCCATCTCTCAGCTTACGATGCCCATCTGTTCTTATACGCTGCAGCTTTATCCGTTTGAGCCCTTAGCATATTAACCATTGTTGTTTCAAATGCCTGGTGGGATCATTCCAACATCCCTGCCATGTCTGGTTCCCATACTTGCTCTGTTTCTTCAGATTGTGTTTTTTGCCTTTTGGTATGCCTTGTGATTTTTTTCTTGACAGCCATACTTGATGATGTATTGGGTAAAAAGAGCTGCTGTAAATAGGCCTCTGGTGAGATGGTGATAAGGTGTGGGGGAGGGGAGCACTCCGTCATCCTTTCCTTAGGTCTTGGTTTCTTAGTAAGCCTATGCCTCTGCACCATGAGCTTTACAAGTGTTTCTTTCTCTTTTTTGTAAATGATTTGTATTATTTGCTGTAGGGGTACAGATCTGTGAATCATCAGTCTTACACAATTCACAGTGCACACCTGTTTCTTAAGTTCTTTTTACACTCAGGTGGACCAGTTTGGCTGGGGTTGGGTACTTCCCTTCCCTCAGGTCAGTTCAACCCTCAGAATGCCACAGCAGGTCAAGCTCCCCTTAACTAGTTTCCCCCTGAAGACAAGTATTTGAAACAGACAACCAAGTGCTCAGACTTTCCCCTCCCCCTGCTAGAAACAAGAAGAGATTTTTCTGATATTTTCTGTGGGAACCTGGTCGAGTTCCTGGTGGGTATATCTCACAGTATTTTCGGGGTCCCCCAAGACTGGGTTCTTCTGTAGTCTTTTAACGCTTAGAGTTGTCTCCATTGAGCCTCCAGCAGCCTTCAACTACAGGTCAGGTTTTCCTACCCAAGCACTGGTTCCTCAGGCTATTTCTTCTCTTGGATCTTTGCTCATGGAAGTGGTATTTACCTGACTGTCTCTCCATTCTTGGGGGCTTAGGTTTTTCCCTGGGTCCTCTCCAGTCTTATGGATCCAAGAGGAGTTGTGGATGTTTCAGTCTGTACAGTTTTACCTGTTGTTAAGATAGAGTGGGGACTTCAAGATCCTTACATGTAGAACCAGAAACTGAAGTCCCTAACTGAAATTTTGTAACCATTGATTAGAAACTCCCACTTCCTATTCCCCCCAGACCCTGGCTATCATAGTTCTACTCTCTGCTTCTATCAGTTTGTCTATTTTAACGTATCTGCTATAAATGGAATCATGTAGTATTTATCTTTCTGTGACTGTCTTATTTCACTTAGCAGTATGTCCTTAAGTTTCCTCTGTGTTGTCACATATGGCAGGATGTCCTTTCTCTTAAAGGCTGAATAACATTTCATTGCATGCGTATACCACATGTTCCTTATCCACTCATCCGTTGATGGACATTTAGGTTGCCTCTACATCTTAGCTATTGTAAATAGCCATGCAGTTAACATTGGAGAACAGATATCTCTGTGAGATCCTGCTTTCAGTTCTTTTGGTAAATACCAAGAAGTAGGCTTGTTGGATCACATCAGAGTTCTATTTTGAATCTTTTGAGGAGCATCTGTACTGTTTTCCATGGTGGTTGCATGATTTTACAATCTTACCAGTAGTGTACAGAGGTTCCAATTTTGCTACATCCTTGCCAATACTTCTCTCTCTCTTTTAATAATATCCATATTAACAGGTTTAAGGTGATATATCACTGTGGGTTTGATTTGCACTTCCCTGATGATTAGTGATGAACATCTTTACCCATGTATGTTGGCCTTTTGTTTATATTTGGAGAAATGTCCTTGAACTTACCAGTCTTGTTTTGGTCAGTGTTGAGTCTATAATACCTAAGCCGTTCTTGGCATCTAGGAAGTACTCAGATAGTTTTCAAATAAATTATAAAGGATAGTGATTTCAGGTTGGTCTACAGAGTTACAGTTGCTATTGAAGAGAAATAGCAACTCTTGGCACTTTCTGTGCATTATTTTGGGGGGCCCTCAAGTGAATTGGGTTAGTATTTAGTCTGTCTGGGCTTTTGTCATGTACAGGAAGGTTTTGTGTGTTTTTAGCACCTGTTTTGGGGTTTGAAGAACCCAAGTGCCCAAAGTCCCATTGTTAGGGTCCATGGTCAAAGGAATGAGGCTGATACAAAAGTGAAGGTCAATAAAGCTTTATTTCACACCAAGCATCGAGAATTGTACTGACCCGGTCAGGGTCATCTCTAAGGAGAGAACACCCCTGCCTAATTTCTCAGGCTAGCTTTTATGGGGCAAATCCACGAGCCACAAGCTGACTAGAGTCATGTAGCTGCCTAGAGTTAATTTGCATTTCCATTTTTCAAGATCCGGGATGTTAAGGGCATTTGGGTGCTCCCACCTGGTCCTAAGTACCAGGAACTGGCCACCCATTGTTCTGTGGCTAAGCAGGTCCTTACATCATACCTCGTAGTAATGGTTAACTTCTCTTGATTGTTTGGATCTGATCGGAATCACTGTATCCCTAGGCTCAAACCCACTTCATCTTGGCAGGGTCTCGTGCTGTGCACATACATCTGATAGTCCCATATGTTCTCTCAGTTTTGATGTGGCTCCCATTTTAGAAACATGTGGTCTGTGTGTGATTGCTCCCTTTAGCTGATGAGCAAAGTAATTATAGTCACCCTATGGCATATGTGTGTCACTTTCCATTTTAGTAACAAAGTGGGAAGAGTCTCTTGTTATAACCACATCACTGTAATGAGGTTCAAGGGGTGGTTGTGATTTATCATCTGTGTTCTTCTAGCACTTCCTGTCAATGTTACGTTTCCTTAGAGTTTACAAAGTTCTTTTAGTAAACCTAATCTTATTTGTAACCTCCAGAGGTAGACAGGAGTGGTAGCAGGTGTCCCGTTCAGTGTGTGAGGAAACTGTGATTTGGCAGTGAAATCAGTTGTTCAGGTTCTGTCATTTGTGATCAATGGGCTTAGACCTTGAATCTCCATGTTTGGACTTTAAAGTGAGTTTCTGCTTCTGTCTACCTGTCTTATGAGTGCAGTGATTCCCATCTATGGTATGTAGCGGGTCATACATTGGTTATGAAGGAGGACACTTGGAAGTCTCTTTGCACTGGATGTCCACAATCAGTGCCTCTGTGATTCCATGCCTTTGTGATTAGTTGTATTGGTTGGGTTTTTCAGAATAACGAATCAATAGGATGTGTGTATGAATGTGTACATATGTATACGTGTGTGTCTGTTTGTGTAAACATATACGTGCATGTATATACATGGTAGCAGGGGGAGGGATAAAGGAGAATTGGCTCATCTCCATAAGCTAACAAGTCTAAAATCCACAGGCAGTCCAGCAGGCTGGAGACTCAAGGAAGAGTTAATGTTGCAGCCTGTTTCTGAAGGCAGACTGGGGATAGAATTTTGTCTTTCCCAGGGATCCTCAGTCCTTTTCCTTGAAGCCTTCAACTGATTGGATGAGGCTCCCCACATTATGGAAGATAGTCTGCTTTACTCAATATCTGCTGATTTCAGTATTAATCTCATTTAAAATTTCTTTATAGGAACATCTAAACTAGTATTTGACCAGATGCGAGCACTGTAACCCAGCCTAGTTGACACATAAAATTAACCATTACATTGGCTAACTAGACTTTGCCCAAAGATGATGTCATTACAAAGAGAATACTAGTATGTTTGATAAAAACAAAAGGTTTATACTTATCCAAGCATTGTTAACCAAGTAATAATAATGAAAGAAGATAATAATTAAAAGCAAGAGCCTTCAATCATGTAGTAATATCCTACAGATATTAGATATCCTACAAATAGTAGTCAGTTAAAAAGATGACCTCACCCCAAATAGCAAAAAGTTATTAATTCCTAGAAAATTCTGTAGCTGCTTGGAAGAGTGAATTCTAATGTTCACAAACTCTTATTTTAGAGGCTTACTTGAAGATGTTTAGTTTACCTCTACATCTTTGATTTGGAAATTACCAATTAGAATAAACCTTTTAGATAATTTGTTTTTGGTGTTTTAATTAAGTCTTAACTCCAGAATTGATTACCCTGTTTTAAACATTTTCCAAACTCAGAAGTTGCTTAGGGCTACCCTATGGAAATAATACCTATGAAAATAATATAAAAAATAATGCCCTATAGAAATAATTCAGAGATAATATTCTGAAATATTTTAGAGGTTTACAAATTATGCAGTGTTTCTTGATGTGGGGGTAATCTCCCTTTGGGGAAACCTAAACAAGCTGAATTTTTTGAGGACAGGGGCAAAATTCCCCTTGATTAGGTGTGGTGAATGTGAGTAAATCCTGAATATTTATTACCATGGGTTGGCAGCAGTAACACTGAATAGTGAATCATTATCTGTGTCATGAAACTCTGTGTAAGATGTACCAGGCACTATATTAACAATGAGTGGATAATGAAGTTCAAGTAAGTTGCTACTGCATTAATCTTATCATGCTCAGGAATCAGTAGTGTCATTGGTCATTAAGATGATTGTTATACAAACAAATTTAGCTTCTTTTGCTTTCAACATGTAACACATGCTATACCTGATTACTATATTAATATCATGTCTTCAACATGCTCTTGTTTAGAATGGGGCAGGGGAGGCATTGGCTGAAATTGTCTCTTCATAATCAGGAACTTTCCAGGAAGGTTAAAGCAACATGTTGTATGATTATGGTTTATTGAATAAACCACTGTGTGTACTCTACCCCACCTTTATCTTTGTAGTCCTGCTGGTCTATTAAGAAACTCTTGATTTTACCCAATAGAAGACAAGCTGGAGGCATCAAAGCATCACTGTTTTTGTCATCCTTGTCATCATCACTGTCATGATCTTGAAAAAGCTTCTTTCATGTTTTGAGTGACATTCTAGCTGTTCTTTGCCAAAAGCACTACCATGGAGGTTGGCTCATAGCATTGAAAATTGGTGAAAATGAAGGTCGGATCTTGAGTTAGAGCCCTGAGGCCATTTTCATTTCCCTTTGCCCAAGCTACCCACTTCACGCACATTTTTCCTTGACACCCAGAGGACATGGTCTATGTAAAACTTTAATCAGCCCTGGAAAAAGTATCTCAGCACATGTGTCAGGAATAAGAAATCTATATATCTGGAGAGAGCAATTTGTTTCAAAGGAAGTACAGTTGATCTTTGAACAACACAGGTCTGAACTGCTCAGGTCTGTTTATAGGCAGAATTTTTTTTTTTTTTTGATAAATACAATGTAGCACTGTAAATGTATTTTCTTTTATGATTTTCTTAACATTTTCTTTTCTCTAGCTTACTGTATTCTAAGGGTACAACATCATATAAAAACATGTATGAACATGATAATATTGACGACATGGGAAGAAATAAACTTTGTTGTCTATTTTAATAACATTTATTGCTTTTTCTGGTTATCTAATGGCTTATTATTTACACAACTGGAATATGTGGTAGATAAAAATTAATGATGATGCCACTGCACAAGAATATCCCTGCTAACATTAAGGCATAATTCCTTCAAGTTTCCTCAAGGATCTTCTTTGTGGCATAGTTAAATGTAAAGTATCTAGAGTGTGATTCTTAACATGTTTAGCTAACATTGCATCTCAAATATCTCTCTCCACAAAAAAAATGGCATTCAAAAATTAATTTTTAAAGTTTATATATTTTTCATTATTTGGATGAACCAAAGTATATTTTATACCACGAGGCTGGAACAAGATACAAATGGAGACTTCATACCATATACTTAAGTATTTAAAATTTGAGGTATCAATCTGAGATTTTATGAAAAAAAAATTGAGGTAAAAACCCGTAAAATAAAATATGTTTTACTGCCTTACTTTGACAAATATGTTGTTGCAATGAAAAGTAAAGACGTGTAACGTGATTTTTTACATGAATGAATGTCAGAAAAATACCAAATTTGACTGAATTTGTTGTTTTGTACTCTATTACATGCAGACTAATGGGCCAATGATTGAATTACATCTTGATTAAATAAAGAACATAAACTTCCTTAAATTTCATCTTACCAGTTCAGAACTCAGACTTTAAATTTTCATTAAATAAAAAATTTGTAGGGCACCTGGGTGGCTCAGTGGGTTAAAGCCTCTGCCTTCAGCTCAGGTGGTGATCTCGGGCTCCTGGGATGGAGACCCGCATCAGGCTCTCTGCTCAGCAGGGAGCCTGCTTCCTCCTCTCTCTCTCTGCCTGCCTCTCTGCCTACTTGTGATCTATTTCTCTGTCAAAGATAAATAAAATCTTTAAAAAAAATTGTAATGTTCTGTTCTTGAGTTTTATGTGAGCAATGTACTTCTAGAAGCCAAGTCACTGTGTTTTAACATTTAAAAATGTAAAGAGATTGTTTCTTTGATGACTTTTAATTTTGTAATCTTTCTCTTTCCTGAATTCCATTTTCACAATTTGTTTCTAAAACAGCCTTCACTTGTGCTCATTACTAATCATCTAAAGGATTAAAAAATAAAATGTAGTTGTATCCAAAGCATGGGAAATGTAAATATATTTCATCAATGAGTAAGTAAAAGTAAATGTAAAAAATTCTAAATTAAAAAATTTTTAAATTACCTTCTTTCTAAAAGATTCAAATTATGCAGTAAAATTAAAAATCACAAATAAGAAAAAGCAAAAAGAGACAAGTGGGATTATATCAAACTAAAAACTTCTATATAGCAAAAGAAACAAAATGAGAAGGCAACCTACAGAATGGGAGAAAATATTTGCAAACCATATATATCTGAGAAGGGATTACTAGCCAAAATATATATGGGATTCCTGTAACTCAATAGCAGAATAATAATAATAACAGTAATTCAAGTATAAATGGACAGACGATCTAAATAGATATTTTTCCAAAGAAGACATACAGATGGCCAACAGGTACATACAAAAATGCTCAACTTCGTTGAAATGCAAATCAAAACCACAATGAGATATCACATATCTCTGAATGGCTCTTACTAAAAAAAGACAAGAGTTGAAGAAAATGTACAGAAAAGAAGCCCTTGTGCACTACTGGTGGGAGTGTAAATTGGTGCAGCCCTATGGAAAACAGTATAGAGGTTCCTCAAAAGATTAGAAAGATATGGTCCATAATTATAATGGAATATTACTCAGCCATCAGAAAGAATGAATACCCAACTTTTGCATCAACATGAATGGGACTGGAGGAGATTATGCTGAGTGAAATAAGTCAAACAGAGAAAGTCAATTATCATATGATTTCACTTACTTCTGGAGTATAAGGAATAACATGGAGGACACTAGGGGAAGGAAAGGAAAAGTGAATTGGGGGAAATTTGAGGGAGAGATGAACCATGAGAGACTGTGGACTCTGACAAACAAACAGGGTTTTAGAGGGGAGGGCAGTGGCAGCATAGGTGAACCTGGTGGTGGGTATTAAGGAGGGCACGTATTGCATGGAGCACTGGGTCTTGTACATAAACAGTGCATCTTGGAACACTGCATCAAAAACTATTGTGACTTTATGGTGACTAACCTAACACAATAAAAAAAGGATTAAAAATAGAACTACCATGTGATTCAGTGGCCCCACTTCTAGGAATATGTCTAAAGGAAATGAAATCACATGGTGCCTGGGTGTCTCAGTTGGTTAGCCAACCTGCCTTTGGCTCAGGTCATGATCCCAGAGTCCTGGGATTGAGCCCCCAGCACTGGGTTCTCTGCTCAGTGGGGAGCCTGCTTCTCCCTCTCCCTCTGTCTGCCACTCTACTTGCTTGTGCCTTCTCTCTCTTGCTCTGTCAAACAAATAAAATCTTTAAAAATAAAGGAAATGAAATCACTATCTCAAGGAGATATCTGCACCCCCTCGCCCTTCTCCTTGCAGCATTATTTACTATCGCCGAGACATGAGAGCTACCTAAGTTTTCATCTGTAGATGAATGGATCAGGCAAGTGTGGTGTTTATGAATATTATTTAGCCACGAGGAGGAAGGAAATCTTGCATTTGTGACAACATGGATGGACCTTGAGAACATTATGCTAAGTGAAATAAGTGGGACAAGACAAATATTATTTGATCTCACTTATATGTGGATTCTAAAAAAGCCAGACTTACAGAAACAGAGTTGCCTAGTGGTGGCCAGGGGCAGGGGTTGGGCTGGGGAAATGGGGAGATGTTGCTCGAAGGGTACAAACTTTCAGTTATAGGATGAGCAAGTTTGGGGGATCTAATGTACATCAGAGTGATTATAGTTAATATTGCATTATGTGCTTGAAAGTTGCTGAGAGAGTAGATCTTAAATGTTCTTAACTACACACACACACACACACACACACACACACACACACACTCCACACGCACACGCAGAGGTAGCCGTGAGGTGGTCTTCACGTTGACCTCATTGTAGTCGTTTCACAGTACGTCGGTGTATCCTGTCGCCCTGTTGTCTACCCTAAACCTACACAGCGGTGTGTGCCCGCCCTCGCTCGGTCAAGCTGCAGCGGGAGAAGAAGCCGTGGAGACTGCCGGCAAAACAAAAAGGCAAAATACAGATTACAGTTCATGATGTCAAATTTGTCATTAAAATTATTCGCTAAAGCAGCAGAGCCGTCATGGCAGAGACCGTGTGGCCTGCAAAGCCTACAGTACTTACTCTGAGTAAATCTATGTACTATAAAATATTACTATAATAGCCATACCATGTGGGACGATTTGCCTGCCTCTGCTTCAGGACAATGAATTCGAATGTGAATAGAATCAAGACAATGGAGGCTTGACTGCACTG
Organism: Spilogale gracilis; assembly: GCA_004023965.1. Taxonomy (NCBI): domain Eukaryota; kingdom Metazoa; phylum Chordata; class Mammalia; order Carnivora; family Mephitidae; genus Spilogale; species Spilogale gracilis. The sequence goes on from PITA01023148.1 coordinate 26,906, forward strand.
GGAAATCTGGCTTCATGGAATGATTCTATTTGTGTCACCTGTGAGGAAGGAGTTGAAAGCAGAGCCTGCTCTCCCTCAGTGCCCCTGCCTTGGAAGTGTCCCCGCTGTGTGCTGCAGCACCCAGCTCCCCTGTGGGCAGCATAGCATGAGTTCTGGTGCTTTTTATTTGAGGCCATGAGGCCAGAGATGCGCACAGACGTTTCTCTGGGGCCTGACCGGTGTTAGTGACTAGGAGGTGCCATGGTGATGGGTCCCCCTGCGCTCATACTGAGGGCAGGACCCAGAGAGACAGCACCTGTGTGGCCTTTTATCGTGCGGATCTGTGATTTGCAAGGGTATCTAATACAAATGGGGTAAGAACAGCTCTCAGCATTTATTTTGTTAAATCACGGTGTTTTAGTTTGGACTTTTTTCCCCAAATCGGTACTGCATATTCCTTACCACAGCCCTCCCGCCACCAGAAAGTAGAGATTAGTGTTGGATTTGGAATTTTTAAAATGCTTTGGGAGAACTTCATTTCAGTCATTTGAAAACATGTTAAACATATCTGGGTTTAGAGTTTTTGGGTTTTTTAGTAATAACATTATACTGACTCATTATCTGTAGTCCTTTTTCTTTAATGTTGGTGAATTGAGGTCAGACACATGACGCAGGGACACTGAAACATACCAGTTTAAGCTCTTCCTTGAGGAAGACAAGCCTCTTGATTTTGGCATGGAACTCCATGCATTGTCTTTGCTGACAGGGGCCTTAGAAACATACAAAGGAATCCTTAGGGTATTGTTTAAAGAAATAAACTGAGTGCACATTCTCGCAAGCTGAAAAAGGGATTTTAATAAATTCAAATTAATAGTGGAGAAAAATATTAAACCCATTAGGATTTTAGCAAGAGGAACTTAGAAAAATTGAATGAGCCATTATGTGCAAATATAGCAATCTCGGATGTTTATTTGCATTATATACTGGGGTACGGACATTACCTATATTGCTATTATCACTAATAACAACACCACCTTGTGTTTTCATAATGCTTTCTATTTTCTCCAGAACCTCCCACACACTTGGGTTCATTTAGTGCTCATTAAACATGCAAGAAAGTATAGACAAAGAAACTGAGTTCCTAAACAATGAAGGGATGACCAAAGTCAGAAAGCCTCCATGCAGCCCAAACGGGACATGTATTTAGGTGTCCTTACCCCATTTGTCATGTTCTTTGTGTGACACCAAAGCTTCCTTAGTAAATAAAATCATGGATGAAATTCGTGCACCGCATGCAAGCATCTGTACTGGACAATTCATGGTAATGCTGATCCCAAGTGTTAATAGCCAAGGTGAAGTCAGCATGAGAATTGCGACTTTAATATTAATGAGAACTTCCAAATTTCACAAGATGTAAGGCTGAGTCTGGGGGCAGGGTGTTAAGACTTTATATACAGACTGACTATTGGGGGAAAAGAAATCTTTGCTTCAATGAAACCGATTTTGAATAACGCTCAGCATCTTAGAGCTGCACAAACAAAGCTGTCTTCGGAGGGTGGGAGAATGTTGTCTGCAGGTGAGCACGGGCGGGAGATGCCCACCCTTGGGATCACAGCAGTCACAGGTACAGTCATGAATGGCTTCTGCGATGAAGTGACCCTCCGCCACAGAAAATAGCCAGCATTATTAATCCACAAAGTAATTGGTCCCTGCAAAGTCTTTCTACATTATTTCAGCAGGTGGCCTTGCGAGGAGTCAGCTAAAATCATGCCTATTCAGCACTAGGCAGCATTTCAACCACCAAAACCTCAGAATAAGCAGCATGCATTTAGGAGTAGAACACTTTAACATTCAAAACTCCCAAATGATCCTGGGTTTGCAGAGGGTCTAATTGTAAATAATTCTAAAAG
>PITA01023149.1:0-11272 GCA_004023965.1 Spilogale gracilis
AGGGGGCTAACAATGTTATCTCACCCTAGCAGGAAAAGAGTTACTGTGTAACTCTTGCTTGCTGTTTAAAACGTATATAAACCCCTAGACCCTTGCATTTGGGGTCCTTGCTGAAACCCGCTGTGCTGGGCAGATGCTTGGACCCTAGCTAGCTGGAAATAAACCTCACGGTGTGATTTGCATTATCCTGAGCGTCCTCAGTTTCTCTTTGGGGAGGCGGTCGACATCGGACTTTAACAGTCATCAGTTGTCCTCTTGCAGATGTAATTGCTTTTTATTGTAAGAGGAGGTGAGAGATTAATAATTAGGTTTTGAGAAAATTAGGGCTATTCTGATGTGTCTCATAACTACATCTCAACACACTTCTAAAATGTCACAGAGGATGAGGCTGAATGATCCAAAATCAAATAGACAGGCGTATAAAAGTTTTACATGTGTATATGATCAAATAAATACTATCCTTCTCCCCGGTAATTTGTATTTCGGCTTCTATCACTGTTATTAGTTTTATCTGTTCTTGAACTTCATATAAATTGAATTAATACAAGTACACTATTATTTCTGGCTTTCTTAGCTCAGTGTTCTTTCTGCGACACTCATCTGTCATGTGTACAGCAACATTTGTTTCTTACCATTGATGTTTAGCATCCCATTATACGGACAGTGCGTTGATCTGCCCCTCCCGCCATGCCCAAGCCTCCGGAAAACTTTGGAGGTATCTGTGAATGTGAATGAGAGCCCCTCTGGGCTTTCCCCACCTAGAATCCAGAAAGCCACATACCTGTGGGTCAGGACAATATGTCCTTTGTGTGCTTATTCAAGACATATAGTTTCCTCTGGTAATCGAATCTCCGTATCTCTTATCTGTATTTCTTGATACCTGTGCCTCAATGGTCTCAACTTCTGTGAGTTTAAGCAATCACATTGTACCCTGCAGTAACAATACTCATCCTGTCTCTAGGGCGGGTGCAAAAGCAGTTAAAGATTTAACTGCACCACCCAAATTCCTCACTTTTAAATAATAAAAGACTGGGGCCCCTGTCAGTCAAGAGAGACAAAGGCAGAGGGCCTGCGAGGAGGTAGCAAGAGAGAGACTGAAGGCAGAAGCAGCAAGAGAGCCTGCAGAGAGAGACTGAGAGACTAAGGCAGAGAGCCTGTGAGGAAGCAGCAAGAGAGCCTTAGAGGAGAGAGCAGGAGAGCTGGCAAACAGCAAGAGAGCCTGCAAGGAGAGACAGAAGCAAAGAGAGATGGAAGCAGAGACTGAGAGACAAAGGCAGAGGGCCTGCGAGAAAGCAGCAAGAGAGCCTTAGAGGAGAGGCAGCGAGAGAGCTGGAAAACAGCAAGAGAGAGCCTGCAAAGAGAGACAGAAACAGAGAAGCAAAGCAAGCAGCAGAAAGAGAAGCAGACAGAGAGTAGAGAGACAGAAAAGGAGAGAGAAGTAGAGCAAGAGGGCCAAAGCCAGAGCTAGAGAGCTAGAGCTAGAGAGCCAATGCTAAAAAGCCAGAGCATGTGGCTGAGCCTGCTTCATAGGTCTCTCCTGACTGACCTCGGGTCTGTCAGCTTGCTTTAGATTTCCATGTCTGAGTCATTATTATTTCGCCTGCCAGACATCCCGCGGTTCGGGACCCACATCTCCGCTGAGGCTGGCTCCTCCAGCGACATCAGATATGCCATAATTTATACATTTTTTTGGTTGATGGACATTGGGTTTTTTCCAATTTGCAGTCATTATAAAGTTGTTATGCTATAGTCAACTAATTTTCAAAAAGAGCACTAAGGCAATTTAATGGGAAAAGTATATTTTTTAAGGTGCTATAACTTGGAGGCCTGGGTGGCTCAGTCATTAAGCATCTGCCTTCTGCTCAGGTCATGATCCTGGACTCCAGGGATTGAGCCCCACATTGTACTCTCTGCTTGGCAGGAAGCCTGCTTCTCCCTCTTTCACTCCCCTCCTCTCTAGCTGTGTTTCTCTCTGTCAAATAAAGAAATAAAATCTTTTAAAAAATAAAAAATAAAGGTGTTATAACAATTGGATATTCACATGAAAAATGATCAAATTAGACCCTTCACACTATATGCAAAATTAACTCAAAATGAACCAAAGCCCCCAATGTAAGGGACAAAACTATAAAACTCTTATTTATAAGAATTTTCTTTATAAGAAAACTGTTTTTATAAATTTTTCATTTTTTCTTATAAAAATAGGGATTTAAATATTGGTGACCTTGTATTAGGCAATTTTTTTGATATAGTACTAAAAGTACAAGCAACAAGGTAAACTATAAATTATATTTAATCAAAATGTAAAATTTCTGTGCTTCAAAGGACATTTAAAAAATGAAAAGATAATCTATGTTATGGGAGAAAAACCCTGAAAATTCTAGAGATCTGATAAAACACAAGTAGAATATATAGTTATGCCTTACAACTCAGAAATAAAAAGACAACCCAATTAAAAATGGGCAAAGTTGGGGCACCTGGGTGGTTCAGGCAGTTAAGCTTCCAACTCTTGGGTTTGGCTCGGGTCATGATCTCAGGGTCTTGGAATTGAGCCCTGAGTGGGGCTCCATGCACAGTAGAGTCTGCTTGAGATTCCTTCTACTCTTCTCCCCTGCTCAACCTCTCAATCTCTTTCTCAAATAAATAAATAAATTAATTAATTAATTTAAAAAAATGGGTAAAGTTTCTGAGTATACATTACCTCAAGAAGATATACAAATGGCCAATAAGCATATGAAAAAATGCTCAACATCATTAGCAATTTGGGGAATGCAAATCAAAATTACAATGAAATCCCACTTCACATCCACTAGGGTGGCTATAATAGAAAATAGGGGAGATAAGTGAATGTTGGCAAGGATGTGGAAAAATTAGAACCCCCATATATTGCTGGAGAATTGGGACTGTTTTGTTTTCCAACTGATATATAAGGTATCTCTTTATTTCTGCCTAGTGGGATAAAGTTTTTGTAACCCAGACAAGTAAAAAGGTCAAATAACGGGCTGCTGGGCCCTTGCATGTAGTAACCAACTGCTAGAAGCCTGAAAGAATCAAAGGTCTGTCACAACATTGCTTTATCAGTTTTCTTATTTAATATTTCAAATACCCATTAGCCATATGCTCTCAGATGATATATTTTGTATAGACCTATTTTGCTCCAGAACTATTAAGCCTATACAAAGTAACTGGTACATCTATTAATAATTTTACTCTGAGTCAAAACATTTTAACTAATCAGTTGATAATTTATGTTTAACTTTTTTTTTCTTTTTACTCATCAGTTGCAAGTAAAATCTTGTAGTTTTTAATCTTAAATGCTGAATAAAATAGTCTTTCCCAAAAGATTTGTAACATAAATATAATGTAAAATGCAATGTAAAAAAGAACATGAAATGGTGCAGTGCTTCTGAAAAATGTTTTTGTATTACCTCAAAATGTTAAGCATAGTTACCATGTGACCCAGCAATTCCTCCCTTAGGTATATACCCCCAAATAATTGAAAGTATAGATCCATGTAAAAATTTGTACATAAATGTTCCTAGTACCATCATTCATAATAGCCAAAATGTAGAAACAATCTGAATGCCCATCTCTTATCACACAACAAAATATTATTCAGCCACAAAAAGGACTGAAGTACTTGATACATGCCACAACATGGATAAATCATAAAAATATTGTACGTATTCAGGCACAAAAAGACAAATACTGTATGATTACATCTACATGAAATACCAGAATTGATAATTAATAGAGACAGAAAGCAGACTAGTAGTTGCTATGGACTGGGAAAAGGAGAGAATGTGGAATGTCTGAGTGAGCTTCATCTTATGGCATGCAAATGATCTCATTTTTCTTTAAAAAACAGCTGGTTCTTCAGCTTTTTCTTTAATACTATGAACTACCCTATATTATCCAGTAGTTATTACCTACCTAAGTTAGCCCCAAAATTAAAAATTTTAAATAGCTACTATAAATATTATTTGTGCCTCTAACTGTTATTTTCTTTTTACTCAGTTGTTCACCCAAATTTATCTAGTGTTGTTTAGGTATATTGATTGGGTTTAACCAGAGGGCTGACAAGTGGTAAAATAACCAGTCTCTTTATTTTGTCTGTTGTGTGGCTATTTTCCTTGCCTATCCCTCTGTACTGATTCCAAAATAATAATAATAATAATAATAATAATAATAATAATGACAACAACAACAATAACATAGAAGAGTAAGAAGGCAAGTAGACAGGGAAGAGTGGAAGTAATGAGACTGACATTCATAATAATCCTCACATTGGTTCATTGTGCCCTGAATAATCAATGTTGGCCAAGTTTCTGGTAGACGTAAGGTACTTAGACTGCTGCCAATGCAGCTGCCTTTGGCCACAGCTTTTGCCTGCTGCTCTTCTAAACTTGCACATGCTTGGGGGGTGAAACATGCTCTTTGTACCTAGGACAGGTGGGCAGGACAGGATGATAGGTCTAAATTAAGAACTCAGGACTTCAGGGAATATATTTACATTGCCTGAGTAGTGCAGGCGGTGTGGTATTAAAGAGAGTGAGGACGATAGCAGCTGGTCCATGCACTGTTCATTCCTTTCCTGTGGGCCTACCCAGTGGCCCACATGCAGAAGACTGGCAAAAATCAAAGCCCAATCTGGCCTTGAGAACTCTGATTTCTTTGAAAATTAAATTTCTAATCTCATTATAAAAATGAGTGCCTTCTTTATCTCCAGACATTTGGCCTATAATTCAGATGTCGTTTTATCATTTGGTGTTGGCTCTCAGCCCTTAATTTCCTGGCCTTACCTATGGTCACTCCTATCCCAGCTTTCTCTTGATTATAACCTGCTTCCAAACTATCAATTATCTTATCTTCCTCCTGCACCACTATCTGAATTTTGCATTTCTCAGTATGGTGAATGATCCCAGGCCCAGCTCTTCCACCAGAACCATGTTCTTCCTCAGTGCTAGACTCAAGGTCCCCATTCATACTGAGTTTGACTGATCTCTTTCTAGTGGTTCTTTATATAGGTTGCACCTTGGGTGTTTCAAAAAATACTGACAATTGGACTCCATTCCTGAGATTCTGATGTAACCAGTCAGGGGTGTGGCCTTAATATTTAGAATTTTTTAAAGTTCATCAGATGATTTTCATGTGGAGCCCACTTAGAAAATTACTGCTTTAAGGGCTTTGTTGTTATTGTCTGTTTTGCCTGACTATAACGTGTAGTCAGAAAAAGTTGGGGTTTTTTGTTTGTTTATCTCCCCCACATTCAGAGGAAACTTAGTGAGGGAGTGAGCTGGGACCTAACCATTGTTTTCTGTTTGTTTTGTTTTATTTTTTTTTAAGGAAAAAAAAATGGGTGATGAAGACAAAGGGACTCAGAGTAGAGAGTATTAAGAAAGGTTAGATCATGTAATTTCCAATCTCAAATCTGATGGCTCTCCACCCCACACAATACAATTAAAGTCCTTAGAATGGTCAGTGAGGCCTTAGATGATCTGCCTGTTTCCCCTTAGGAAAGATAATCTCTTTGACCTTATAATCTACTACTCTTCCTTCAAGTCTCTTAACTCCAGCCATGCTGGCCTCTTCACTATTGTTCAAACTAACCAGGACTATTCTCAACTTAAGTTCTTCACATCTGCTGCTCCCTCAGTCAGGCAGATTTTCCATTAAATATCCATATAGCTCCCTCCCTTATCTTCTTCAGTTCTTTATAATACCATCTTCTTAGTGAGGCTTCTCTGACCATTCCTTTAAAACTGTAACTTCGGGGCGCCTGGGTGGCTCAGTTGGTTAAGCGACTGCCTTTGGCTCAGGTCATGATCCTGGAGTCCCGGTATCGTGTCCCGCATCGAGCTTCCTGCTCAGCCGGGAAGTCTGCTTCTCCCTCTCTCACTCCCCCTGCTTGTGTTCCTTCTCTAGCTGTGTTTCTGCCTGTCGAATAAATAAATAAAATCTTTTTTTCTTTTCTTTTCTTTTTTTTAAAGATTTTATTTATTTTGACAGAGAGAAACACAGCCAGAGAGGGAACACAAGCAGGGGAGTGAGAGAGGGAGAAGCAGGCTTCCCACCAAGCAGGGAGCCCCATGCGGGACACGATACAGGGACTCCGGGATCATGACCTGAGCCGAAGGCAGTTGCTTAACCAACTGAGCCACCCAGGCGCCCCTCCCTTTGTTATTTAATTCTTCTCAATAGCACTTATGACCATCTAATATCCTATTTATCTTATTTACACCTTTATGGCCTATTCCTCCTCCAATAAGAATGTAAGTACCATGAGATCACACTACTTTATCTCATATACTTAGAACAGTGCCTGGCTCATAGTAGGCACTAAGTAAATATTTGTTGAATTAATAAATAATCAAAGGCTATGAAATAATGATCACAATCTTCTGCCTCAGTGAAAGGTTTCACAATTTATAAAAAGTTTCCTATCAGTCAGATCAATGGATCCTTACAGTAACTCCAGGAGTAAGCCAGAGATTATCATCACCAATTAATAAATTAAAAAAACCCTGAGGCTCAAAGGAAAAAAGATTCCTCTGAATGTATTTATATAGTAAGAAACAATGCCAGACCACTGGGAATTTAGGACCCAGGAATCTGGCATGCTTTCCAAGGCAGTGAACTCTAAATTAGGGAATTGAGGTCCTCCCACGCTATCACTGAAATTTAATTTTTTATCAATAATATCTTTGGCAAAACGTATTTCCTGAATGTTAATCTGATTGTATTTTAAAGAGTGGTTAGACAGGGTTACTTCCCCAGCCTTAAGAGATCAGGGCCAGGACATGGGTGGTAGCAATAATAGAAAGAAAGTAATGGGAGAAACAGACTTTCTAAAAAGTGGGGGGAAGAGATTTATAAAAAACACCAATAGAATCTTACAATTCCATGGATGTGAGAATCAAAAGAAAAATGTGAGTCAGATAAGATTGAAGAAAACCAGAACCTCAAGGACATTAAGAGTCCTTGTTAAAAGAGAGTGCCTTGTTAAAAAAAAGTCAATATACTTGAGTTTTCAAATCATTTTAAGTATGGAGGGGACAGAGGAAATGTCAGGGGTGGTGGCTAGCAGGCACTTAAAATATGTATAACATATTTTAGAGACAAGTCAAATGCATAAAAAGGCCAACTCATGGTGCTGTGAATTGTGTAAGACTGATGATTCACAGACCTGTACCCCTGAAGCAAATAATACATTATATGTTAATAATAAAAAGACCAACTCATGGATACACATCAAAAAATACCTATAACCTAGATCAATTAAATCAAAACCTCTGAGTTAGATGAAGAAAAATATCAGAACAAAATATTGAGGGACATCCATATTTGAAGCTAGAAGAGGAAGAAGAACCAGCAGCAAACAAGAAGGGGTAGCCAGGGAAGAAAGAATAAAACTCAGATAATGTAATATAGGGCAAAATTTTAAGAAGTAAGAGGTGAACTACTGTGTCAACTGTTGGTACAGGGCAGTAGAGGATCATTAGGACTGGGGATGCACTATTTTGACTTTATTTTGTGGGCATGTGATAAAAGTAAATTGTCTTTTAATGTTTGAGTAGATGATAACACTTTCATAGATGTAATTCAGATGCCATGTGTGGTAATTATAGTTTTCAACAGACTTCTCTTTCCATTTCCAAAGTGACTAAAAATTTTCAACTGTTAGTGATAGCAACAACTTGTCTAGTAATGTCAGGATTATCACCAGAGGAGAATGAAGGGAATTGTGCAAAATTAAAGAAGCTTCACCTATTTACCTTGTCCTTATTCCAGTATACAGAAGAATAGACAATGCCTCTGTTAGAATAAAGATGCTAGGGTAGAAAAAGAAAAAAAAATTCTTATTAAAAGCATATTGTCATCCGGCGCCTGGGTGGCTCAGTGGGTTAAAGCCTCTGCCTTCGGATCAGGTAATGATCTCAGGATCCTGGGATCAAGGCCCACATCGGGCTCTCTGCTCAGCAGGGAGCCTGCTTCCTCCTCTCTGCCTGTTTCTCTGCCTACTTGTGACCTCTGTCTCTGTGAAATAAATAAATAAAATCTTTAAAAAAGTATATTGCCATTGTATATATAGAATTAATAACCAATTGAACTGGGCCATTTCCACTCAGCCAGAAACAAATGCTAGCCATATGAATTAAATTATTTCTCCTTCAAAACATGTGTGAGCACACACATTCACAAGAACAACAGCAAGAAAAATGCACAATCCTAAAAAGATAAACATAACTTAAAAGACAAATTGAGGAGGAAAAGCATGTGTGTGTGTGTGTATGTGTGTGTGTGTGTGTTTGTGTGTGTGTGTATTTGGCAACCGCTGGAAAAAAAGGTTAAGGGAAGGGGAGAAAATAAGTGTGTAGCTAAGAATATAATAATATAATTAATAAAATAAATGTGATAAAATTAAGACCAGCAAACTTTGGACTGATTATGAGGGGGAAATATCATTTTAATTCCTGTTGAAACAGTCTTCCCAAATGGGAACAAAGGCACAGAAACTCTCTTGGATGATGTTGGAGGGGAAAATGAGGTAATGTATGTGAGAGTGCCCCAGAAATTCTGGCTTGTGCTACACATGTAAGGTTTGCTATGATTATTGTTACTATCCCATCAAGTAGGAGAAAAGGGAACTGGAGACAAGCCAAAGGCCAGACAAACACTTAGCCAATATTCAAAGCCCCTGCTTTGCTCCACTCTGGTCTTAGCCAAACTCAGTCACATTTTAATGTACCAACAACCACAGACACCATGAAATTACAGCACCATCAAAAATTAGTTATCCCACCAAAAGGACCAGGGACAAATATTTATTGACTTCCCAAGGAGGATATGCTTTTGGTTAAGTTATCCCAACTGGAAACTGGATTCATGGTATGATTTCTTTGCAGAGCTGAGAACTGGATAAAACTTAGTCAAGGGTATTAATTTCTGATTTCTTTTAATGTTTTTGATTTTGCTTCACATTTTCTCCAACCTGTCCAACTTAACAAGCAATCTGGAATATCTCTCTGAAGGTGTCAATAAGAACAGTGCCCTGTCTCCTGAAGCAATCTAAATTCAATTAAGCACACTATCCCTTCCTCATTGGCCAGAGAATAAAATATCCTAAAGAAGCAGACATACAACCTGATGAGCATTTGAGAAGGTCCACATCCTTCCAATAGAAATAGGAGAACCAGTCCATAAAATAAAGCCTGCCTTTATAGGATATGAGATATTGATACTCAAATATTTTTTAGGGTGCCCAACAAAAAAAAAAACATATAAGACTTGGCAGGGTAGTGGGAGAAAGGTGAGACATATAGTAGGAAACCTATGATCTCATATGTGTAAACACACATACTAAAAGACAATTTCCAGAATCCTACAGTTTTAGAGTTAGAAGGAAGTTTAAAACTCTTCTTAGCCATGACTGCCTGTTTCCCAGTAAAGAAATGTCATCTAGCTCTACTCGATTTTTTATTTTATATATATATTTTTAGAAATAGGTACCTCAGTATTCACATGACAGCATGTTCCATTACTGTTTTTTCCCCTCTTTTGCAGCTGGTTAAAACTTCAAACCACCAGATAATTGAAAACCTATTATCGTGGAATCCCAAAAGGATTCTTCAAGGCAAACACCCCATTTCTTGATGATCTAGATGGAGTGACTAAGGCCCAGAGAAGGGATAAAATTTTCCCAATATCACATAGTTGGTCAGTGGCAGAGACAGAACTGGAATCCAAGTAACCAAATTCAGGGCTCAGTAGCTTGTTTATTTCCCACAGTTAAAGAAGGGGTGGGTCCAGGTTTAAGACTAATTACTTGGTGAGTAATTAGGTTATAGCTTCTCTTTTTTTCCCCCTATAGTACCAACACCTAAACTTGGCTCATTTTATCCTCAACAGAAAAAAATTCTAAAAGGTAGGCTGGGCCAGGAAGATATGACCCGTGGAAGGGAAGTGGTCCTTTTGGCTTACTCACCTTACCATGGCAACTAACAATCTCCCATAAGTGAAGACATCTTAGTCTTTGATCCCACCATATATGTTACATAACAGTTTCTTTATTTTTGAGACTTTCATGATATATTTTGGGATAGTTAAGGGATATTATAACTGTAGTCACCCTGGGAAGGGAAGGATGGATTTCTGTTTACTCAAAAAATACTTAAGTGCCTTCTATCCTAGGCATTCTGTTAGGACATAATAGAGGGGAAAAAAACAGAGGTGAATAAAACATCTCTATTTTTAAGAATGCATCATCTTGTGAGGAACATAGAAAACATATATAGTTAATTCTAGTCCAAGAAAAACTATATCCATCCTCATATTTCCCATGAACACAAATACCTTCTGTTTTACAAATTGATGAAGCTGACTCACATCCCTCCTGCTACATATCCAATGGGAAAACTGATAGATGGAGGTAGTCTCCAGAAAGGAAGCAGATAAAAGTAGCTTCTGCTTCAACCTCCAGCTTCAGCTCTGAGGAATAACTCCAAAAAATGTTTCACTCTCTGCAAAAGGCACTCAAGTAGGGCAGGTCAAAAAGACATCTAAAGGAAGGTTTTATGGCCTAGCTTGTGCTCCCAAGTAGAGATGTTGTGTGCCTTTCCTCTGGCACTAGGCACTTTTTCTCCCTTAAAGAGCTTTTCTAAATGAGGTCTTTCAAAGAAAGAAAAGCTAGTATAAAGCAATTAGATAATCCATTCTCCTTCAGTCTCTTTCTCCAGTGTTAAAGTTGGCCTAATTCCCCAGCCTATATTTTAAACACAAACAACTGTGGAAAATGAAAAAAAAATGACATCAACCCTGGAGTGAGGAAAATTTAACTTCCAGCAATGGCTCAGACACTCACTAACTAAACAATCTCTAGAAAGTTTTATTCTCTTTGGCCTGTTTGGCCGCCTGTACAATTAAGACAAGAAGACCTATATCTTTCCTACTTGGGGTGGGGGGTTTGGGGCTTGAAAATATCTGGCACGTAGTGGGAACTTAAGAATTAATAAATTATCAGGGTGCCTAGGTGGTTCAGTCAGTTAAGCATCTGCCCTCGGCGCAGGTCATGATCCCAGGGACTTGGGATTGATCCCCTTGTGGGGCTCCCTGCTCAGGGGAGAGCCTATGTCCTCTGTCTCCCTCTGCCTGCAGCTCTGCCTAATTTTGCTCTCTCTCTTTCTCTCTCTCTCTCTCTCTCTCTCAAATAAATAGATAGAATTTTTAAAAGTAAAAAAATTAAAATTAAAAAAAATTGTGTTCCCCACACATA
>PITA01023149.1:11372-28886 GCA_004023965.1 Spilogale gracilis
TTTTTTTTTAAAGATTTTATTTATTTGACAGAGAGAAACACAGCTAGAGAGGGAACACAAGCAGGGGGAGTGAGAGAGGGAGAAGCAGGCTTCCCGCCGAGCAGGAAGCCCGATGTGGGGCTCGATCCCGGGTCTCCGGGATCATGACCTGAGCCGAAGGCAGTGGCTTAACCAACTGAGCCACCCAGGCGCCGCCCCCACACATATTTCTAAATGCTATATCGAAATGCAATCCTGACTAGGAATGATGGGTGAATAATATGTTGAGGATCACGGGCAGCAGACAAATAGCAGACTCAGGACTTGAATACAGCTGTCTAACTCAGAAAGTGGATATATTTTCTATTGTAACATCCAGAGAAGTAGAGGAGACTGGGATTGAAATGCAGAACATTATTAAAGTTTAAGCCAGGCCCAAGAGATTCTGATTCTTTTTATTCCTCCTTTCCAAATCTCATATGATTTATCAACTTTTAATTCTGTAGATTCAACTTCATGTGTCTTATTAAATTTATTCCTTCCTTTCCATTCCCAAAACCACCACCTTATTTCCAGGGTCTCATCTGCTCTCTGCATCTGGTTTATCCACCTCTCATGCTTTCCTACTGCAATCTAGCTGACTCACATTTACCAGATTATTCTTCCTGAAATATAAATTTGACTTTTTCTTTAGCTCATTAATTTTCAATGGCTTTCCAGTGCTTGTCCAATTAAATAGAAAGTCTAGCACCCAAAGTTTTCCAGTTTGCCACCAATATGCCACAGCAAACTTAACTTCCACTTTTCCGTAATTGTACTTTAAAATCCAGTTAGGTCTGTGTTCTTTTCACATGTCTTATCTTCCCTGCCTCCAAACAGTTGTTCCTGTTGTTTTTCCTGCTTCAATTGCCTTTTCTCCTATCCCCGCTTATTGAAATCCTATCCATGCTTCATGGTCCATCTTAAATAATAATAATAGTTAACATTCATTGAGTGCTTATTTTGGTCCAGTCACTGTGCTAAGTGTGTACAAATAGTTTACATGGATTATCTAATTTAATCCTCACAGAAATGATGAAGTAAGCACTATTATTTTCTCCATTTTAGCCTGGTGTAAACCAGAGTTCTCAAAGGGAGAAGTAATTCTACTTGTCCAAAATCACACAAGTTAATAAATGGTGGGGATGGGATTTCAACTCAGGTCCTCTGTCTCTGGAGTCCTGAAATGCATGAAAATGTCAAAAATGTCTTTCTTTTTTTTCCCATTTTTTTATTGTTACTTAATTTTTTTTTTCAGTGTTCCAAGATTCATTGCCTATTCCCCACACCCAGTGCTCCATGCATTCGGTGCCCTCAGTACCCACCACCAGGCTCTCCCATCCCCCCCTTCCCTTCAAGTCCCTCAGTTTGTTTCTGTGTCCAAAGTCTCTCTTGTTTTGTTTCTCTCCCTGAATTACCCTACTTCCTATTTCCTTTCCTTCTCCTACTGTCCTCTATATTACTCCTTATGCACCATACGTAAGTGAAACCATGTGGTACTTGACTTTCTCTACTTGGCTTATTTCACTCAGCATAATCTCTCCAAAAATGTCTTTCTGATTATCCCTGGCTCAACTTGAAGTGATCCTTATTTGACAACCTCAAAGGCTTTTGACTAAACCTTTAAAGCCTATCTTGTGTCATATATATTTGTTCTTATACCCATGATGAAACTCTCATCATTTTAAGTATCTCTATACCTCAGTAAGCCTGTCACATTGAATTGAAGGTATATTGGTATAAAGGGGAGGATAGGCGTTATATAGGGGAAGAAGCTCCACACTCTCTTGCATTAGCTATCCTACATGACAGGGCACTAGCCAACACTGCTAACACAAGTCCAAACCAGACTTCGAAGTCTCTGCTTTCCCAGGTTTCTGGCGGATCTCTTCTTGTCCCCGCAGTCTCACAGCTGCCTTAACCTCACCCTGTGTTTGTGGTAAAGCAGAAATTATCACTGCCCTGGCTGGGCTCAGCTTCCAGGAGAGAGGGATCAAGTAAAACCTAGTCAGTGGGTGAAGGGGCAGACTGAACGCCCCCAAATAGAGCCTGAGTGTTCTTTACACAATCCCTGACTTGCCCAGGGGCTACATGTGTGGGCTGGCAGCTCAACTTCCCTCCAGATGGTTCACATGTCTCATCCAAACACTCCCCTCAGCTCCCAGCTTCCTTCTTTTCCTTAGCTCTAAACTCCAGGTGTTCGGTGTGTTTGGACATGTCCAGGCATGTCCCCAAAAGCCATGGAGGTCCAGTAAAAGCCTACATGGGGGCACATTGGCCTTCCAAAGCCCTGGTAATTTAGACAGCAGTCTCCGGATACTGATGAATGGACAGACAGACCACAGGAATGCCTTTGCAGATATTCTGATTTGTAGCGCCTTAGTAGGGTTACCCTAACTTGATCCTGAACTTCCACCCCTATATCCCACAGGTCTGAGCAGATTTGCTATGCCAGCGAGTGTTCCCACATTTACCCTGTAATATAGATGGATGGATCTTATTTCAGCTTGGCCAGATGTACCACCAAGCCCCTACCCTTCAGCCCCCAGCCTAAATACCACACTCACAGTAGATGAAATTCCTTGCAATCACTCAGGCTAATTTCACATCCCTGTGTAGCAGCAACAGCCTAAACCCATTCTCCATTTCTTTTATTCTATGCCTATTTCTCCGCCCCCCCCCCCAGGCTGCCACAGCAGCTACAGGGTTACTGGAGTGTGTAGGCGTGGCTATGCAAAGAAATTCCACCCCTGAGAGGGACAAGGTGCTACTGGGAGGGGGGAAGGGAAGGTAAACAAAGACCAAGCCACTCCTATGAAAGGAATCAAAAAGCTCCAGGGATTGTGGGCAGACAGAGTTAAGTTTTGCCTGGTCTGTGGGAACAGAAAGAGAATTAAGTGGTCACAGACACTGTGCAGACTTCTTTTCCTGTAACTATTGCATGGTAAGATGCAGCTAAGTTCTTCAAAGTTCTGTGCGTGAATGTTTGCAGGCCTGGAATTTTTCAGAAAATTAAAGTCAAGTATCATATGGTTTCACTTACTTGTGGAGCATAAGGAGTAATATGGGGGACAGTAGGAGAAGGAAATGGGAAGTGGAGTAAATCAGAAAGGGAGACAAAACATGAGAGATAGCGTCTTTCAGGGGAAGGAGTGGGGGGTGGGTAAGCCTGGTGGTGAGTATTGGGGGCCATATTGCATGGAGCACTGGGGGTGGGGCATAAACAATGAATCTTGGAACACTGAAAAAATAAAATAATGTAATAAAAAATAAAGCAGATTCTGGAGGGGAAAAAATAAAATTAGTGTTGGAAAATTAACAATTTTCAGAAACATGGAGAAGTCACTTCCCTGCTTTGGCCCTCTTTTTTTTTCCCTACTCCTTTGTTCAGAAAGATAGGATTTGGACAGGAGGAGAGGAGACATAAAACAGGGGAAAGCTCACTCAGAATCAAAGAGAATTCAATTGTGGAATCATATTCTCTGGGCCACAGAGTCTCTATACAAAGAAGGGGTTGTACTAGGTAGATTCTAAGGTTTGTTTGTTTGTTTGTTTGTTCCAGCAATGACACTTTGGGAGTTTAGAAGTTTATAGTCACAAAATTAGCAGTAGAGAAGTACTGGAATGTTATTAGTACCTGACCCTGAAGAACTTGCAGAGGAATAGAGGAGGTAAGACAGACTGGACATAGAGAACAGCACATAATATTGAATGAGGGGCCAAACTATGAGGTACAGGCTAGAAAGCTAGCAAGGGAGCAAAGGAAAAAATAAGAGAGAAAATATGGCCAGGGAAGGGAAATGCTCTTCAATACTGTGCAGAGGCCTAAAAAATGTAGAGTACTAAGTTGCTTTACTGGTAAAGGAAAATGAAGCTTAAGCCAAGGTATGGGGGAAGGTCCAAACAATGTGCCATGATCAGATTCTGAGGGCCTTCACCTGGTGTGGGCAGAAGATGTATGCTAGGAGTTTATGGTAAAGTCTCAGTACATAGCAGGGGGAGGCTGAATAGGCTCTGAGGTGACTTTGAATAGGTCCTGAGTGAACTCCAAACATGGCCCCTGGTTAGAGCTAGGAGCATAATGCGGCCTCTTACACTGGTACTGTGGGTTCAGGTCTAGAAAGAGGGTAAATTAAGTTAGAATCCTAGGTTTGCCCCTCCTAGCTGTGTGAGTTTGGGGAAATAACTGCTCCATGGTTCAGTATCCTCATCTGTAAAATGCAAACCATAGTAATCCCTTCTTCATAGGGTTTTTTTGAAGACTAAATGAATTAACACATGTAGTAGCACCTAGCACATGGCAAATGTTATATAAGTATATGATGTTATTATTTCATTTTATCTAGTCACTACACAATAGATAAAATACAAGTTTAGGAAGGCATATGGAAGGAATTCAGACTCTAGAATATGCAGATCTCTGTTCCAACTCTGATTCTAATATCTACGAGCTGTTGGCTCTTTAGCAGGGGACTTATCCTCTCTGAGCCTCAGTTGTCCTATATGCAGATAGAGGCTTGTAGTACTTTCTTTTCTAAAAAATATTTTATTTGGTGGTGCCTGGTAGGCTCAATTGGTTGGGCGACTGCCTTTGGCTCAGGTCATGATCCCGGACACCCAGGATCGAGCCCCACATTGGGCTCCCTGCTCATTGAGAAGCCTGCTTCTCCCTCTTGCACTCCCCCTGCTTGTGTTCCCTCTCTGGCTGTGTTTCTCTCTGTCAAATAAATAAATAAAATCTTTAAAAAATTATTTATTTATTTGACACAGAGAGAGATCACAAGTAGGCAGAGAGGCAGGCAGAGAGAGAGGAGGAAGCAGGCTCCCTGCTGAGCAGAGATCCCGGCCACGGACCTTGATCCCAGGACCCTGAGATCATGACCTGAGCTGAAGGCAGAGGATTTAACCCACTGAGCCACCTAGGCACCCTCATAATACTTTCTTTATGAAGTTGTGAATTTGAAGTGAGCTAATGTTCATAAAGCAAGAATACAGTAGATGTTCAAAGGATAGTCTAGGTCCTAGAGTTTAAAAAGAATGGGTGTGGCTGCCGGGTAGGAAACAAATTGGTAGAGTAAAGGCTGCTGGTCAATACTGATTATGATTTTACTGAGGGGCTGATCTATGGTGATCAAAAAAGGAATGGAAGCAGGAGGAATTATGAAGCTACAGTTAAAAATCTATGGTGTCAAGGGAGGATCTGAGTCTTCACAGTAGTTTTACTTCTTGATATAAGCCTCACTTGGCCAGTCTTGTCCTTGTTCAGTCTTTTCCCTGTCCCCTTCAACCTGTTTATTTCCTTACTGACATTAAATAAAACCTGTAATTATTTAATTAATTTGCTTACTTGTTTAATGTCTGTCCTTCCCCTCTACCACTAATTGGTAAGCATCATGAGCTAACAATTCTTAGAGAGCACTTGTTATTTTCCAGACACTCTTGTCAATATTTTGTGCATATTAACTCATTTAATACTTATAACTACTCTAGTAGTATTCACAATGAAGAGATGAGAAAACTGAGGCATGGAATGACTTGCCCAATGTCAAACAGCTAGGAAATGACACAGCCGTGAAGGAACATGATACATAGCAGAAGGAACAAAACAAATTAGTGGAAGAACCAGGATGCAAAAGACAAAATGCAAAAGGCCAGGAAGACTTTGAATTTATTGAACTTCAGTTGCCAAGGAGCCCCATATGTTGAAATTTTTCACATGAAGAAAAGTTATTTGGGAGCAAGAAGGACCATTTAGCCTGGGGACACTCCCCCACCTGATACAACCATACTGTCTTTTATTTTTTATTTATTTTATTTATTTTTATTTTTACTTTTTTTAATACTTTTTTATTGTTACTTAAATATTTTTTCCAGTGTTCCAAGATTCACTGTCTTTTATTTTTTAAACACAAGTCCCTTCCAGCTAAGAACATCCTTCAATGCCAGGATTAGGGGCCCTTCTACAACTTCAGTCTCAAGCATTACCCAACTTCTGTTATCTCAGCTACACTGCTCTACCTGCTCTACCTGCTCTACCTGCTCTACCTCTTTCATCCTACTTAGCAAACTGAGTATCAGGACAGGGAGCCATGTTATGCCATTGGTGACACTTAGCTGAGTGAATTGAATTGAAAGAACAGTCACTGGTATATAAGCTAGGGGATAGCATAATCAAAATTCTGGATGAAAATGTGGGAAGGGACATTTACTGAGCATTTTTAGGAGATTTTATTTCTTTATTTGACAGAGAGAAACACAGCTAGAGAAGGAATACAAGCAGGGGTAGTAAGAGAGGGAGAAGCAGGCTTTCTGCCCAACAGAGAGCTGGATGTGTGGCTGGATCCCAGGGACTCCAGGATCATGACCTTCATGAACTGAGCCAAAAACTGACTGAAGCTTAAGGACTGAGCCACCCAGGCACCCCTTGCTGAGCATTTGTAAATCATGCAAACGTGCTCCTTTGTACATTGCAATAGTCCTACAAGATAAGGATAACTATCCCAGTTTTACAGATTAAGAGACTTGTACTCTATTATGCTTCCCTTCCTGGAGGATAAGAGGGAGCCTGAGATAAAGGTACCAGGGAACTTAAGAGTCCACAAACTTTTGTTTCATTATTTGGAAAGTGACCTTAGGCAGCATGTATAAAACTACTGTCCTCCACCATTACTTGTCTAATAATACTGTAATTATAATTCACCAAGCACTTGCTAGGTAGTGTTTTAAATGTTTTACATGGATTAATATATCTCATCTTCACAAAATACCTATGAAGCCAAAAACATTAGAATCATCTTTTCCTCTTCTTTTTCTCATATCTCACATTCAGCACTGATGATCAGCTCTGTGTTATGAATCTCACAACTGCTCAGCACATTTACTCAAACACTGTGTTGCAAGCCACCATCACTTTTCAGCTAGATTACTGCCATAACCTTCAATTGGTCTTGCTCTTGACCTTACTGCACTCCAGTCAATTCTCAGCATGGCAGTCCAAGTGATCCTTTGAAAATGCAAATCAGCTCAAGTCTATCCAAACTTTTCCAGTGGCTGGCTTCTAATTTAGAGTAAAAGCCAAAGCCCTTAACAACAGTCTACACTCCAGCCGACTCAATCCCACCTCCACCACCCTACCCTTATATCTCTAATTGCATCAACCACTGCCTCTTGGCCACCATATCCAACCGCACTGGCCTCTTTGCTGTTTCTTCCAACACTCAAAGCAGTCTCTAGACTCAATCTTTGTACTTGTTCTTTCAGCCTGAGCAACTCTTCCCCAGATATCTGCATGGATCTTTCCTTCACATTTAGTATCTTCTCAAATTTTACTTTGTAAGAAAGGATTTTCTTAAAACCCTATCTAATATAGAGTGATGGAATTGCTGGAGTCTTTTGGACTTTTCCTCAGCACCAGCCCCAAGTACCTGAGGTAGGATGTGGGGTTCAGTAGAGTTAAGGCTCTCAGCTGTGCTTTCTATGGGGGAGCCACTTTGGCCCCCATACCTGAATGGTAGAAGTGAGGTTCAGTCATTTCAACTCTTAGAGAATTTCTCATTCCCTACTCTTAAGATGGACAGGAGTCACTTCAAGTGCTCCCAGGTAAGGGTTTCTCTGATTGCACTTTTCTGCTGGAATCAGCCTGGACTGACACCAAATGGGTAGGCCAGCTCTGGGGACAAAGATGGTCTTCTTGGGCCGCTGATGCCACACTTCGCTTTTTCTCAGAGGTTACACTGGGTCACTTAGGGGAATGCTGACCTTGGCTATGTCTTAGAAAAAACAGGTTTGCCTTTAATTCTAGAGTTTGATGCAGGCATAGTGACCTCTCATGTGAGATATAAACACACTGGGGACCTTAAAGACCCTCTTGAAACTAGGAAAAGAGAGCAGAAGCAGAGACTAAAGGCACCAGGGGATACTGACATGTATGGGGCAGTCCCTATGGAATCCAGCATCTGTAGGGATGTATGTACCTGGATACCAAGATCAGCTCCTGGTGCCTTTTCTTCAGCCTATGTGATATGTATAGATAACCATGGCCATAGGTGTCTGAGGCAATGGCATATGCAGTCTTGGATCTCCTGAATTAGAAAGGTAGGGCATAAGAAATAGCTCATCCTAGCCGTGGGAGTTTTTAGAGTTCAGTTGGGTCATAGTTAAGTTCAACAGTCTTTTCTTTCATCCTTAATTATCTTTATTTTTTTCCTGCCCAGGATGACTATTTCAAACTTACTCCTCTTACTCAAGCACCCAACACTAAGAGATTGTATTCAAAACTTCTAGTAGATAAGACTTCACCTCTAATTCCACTGAGACCATAGCATGGCACCAGGCTAAAACCCTCTAAGCAACTTCTGATCCCTCCACCTTCAAGCTTATCCTTGTCTTTTATATGAGAGTTCCTTTCTGTTCCAGACTAATCTTTATCTGTGCTTACTTGCCCCATTTACCCTGCTTTGCTCTATATAGTATTTTCACAGTCCCTCATTCTCTGGATCATTCCTTTAAACTCTGTCTTTCCATTTTGAGCCAAGGTTCTGGAAAGGGTTTTCCATAGTCATTGCTTCCATATCCTTACCCCCATCTTGTAATTTCTAAATTCACTACCTTCTGATTTCCTCAGGATCACTCATGAATTCCTTTACAGTCAAACGCATGGCTTCTTCCTGTCTTATTTGAGTTCTCTGAAACATCCAGTTATGTTGTTGTTTATTCATTACTGACTCTCTTGACTTTCATGAAACTCATATCTCCTAGTTTCATTCCTTTCTTTAAAACTTTCCCCAGATTCTCTTTCTCCATATGTCCCTCAAATGCTGAGGTTTTCCAGAGTCCCCCATCTTTTTTGATTCTAATTTCTCTCATTGGAACTATATGTCAGAGATCTTACCTGTCATCTTCTTGGTTAATTCTTTCATGCAAAACAGAACCTAAAGCATACTAAGGGTTAAATATATCTTTGTTGAGTAAATGAGTGAAAAAATAACTGAATGCAGAATGTTCACCTTTGAATTCATCCTTCTTTAATGATCTCCCTGACCCCAGGTAAGCAGCCATACAAAGAAGATAGCCAGGGGGTGCCTGGCTGGCTCAGTCAGTTAAAGTGGCTGCCTTCAGCTCAGGTCATGATTCCAGGGTCCTGAGACTGAGCCACACGTGGGGCTCCCTGCTCAGCAGAGAGTCTGCTTCTCCCTCTCCTTTGGCTTTCTGCTCTGCCTACTTGTTCTCTCTCTCTCTCTCTCTCTCTCTCTCTCTCTCTCTCTCTCTCTCTCTCTCTCTGTCAAATAAATAAATAAAAGCTTTCAAAAATAAAGAAGATAGCCAAAAAAGAGCATTCATGCCTGCACCCAAAATACTAACAATAGCTAGCACTTGATCAGCACTTGGATTAATTCTGTATGTCGGCCCTGTGCTAGGGGTTCTACATCCAATATTTCACTTAGTTTTTACTATTACCCTGTGAGGTAACTATCATATCCTTCCTATTTTATAGCTGAAGAAACTGAATCACAGAAATGAGAGGTAACTTGTCCATGGGGCCACAACTAGTGACAACTGACCCAAGATACTCAAGAATAGCTGATGCCTGAATTTTCACTATTACACTCAAAAGTAGAATCTTTCCTTCCCAATCTGAGGTTCTTCCCATGTACCCTGGACTACCATTCAAAACCACTATCTTTTTTTTTTTAAGTCCTTATTTTGGCAGCTAATTCCCAGTCTAGAAAATGCACTCCTGTCTTCATCAAAAAACAAAAGCAGTCCAGAGAGCCCAGAGGCCAGAGCCCAGAGGCCAGAGAGCCCAGAGGTCAGAGGCCAGAGGCCAGAGATCCAGAGAGCCCAGAGGCCAGAGAGCCAAACCAAAACCTAACCAAACCAAACCAAAACAAAACAAACAAACAAACAACAACAACAACAACCAAAAAAAACCAGATTCTGTTAGACATGAAGTCCCTCTATCCCTTTACTTTATGCTTATAATATTATCTCCCTCTTCAGCTACTCTGGTTTTTCCTCTAGGAGGACATGAAAAGAGCATTACCATCTTCCCTGTTCCCTGCCCCTTATGGATCATGCTTCATTTTTTAACCCCTCTCTCATTTATATCTTTAGTATCCACCTTCTTTCTTGTGTCCAGCCCTTCTATCCACAAACATATTCAAATGCCTCTCATGGCAAAATCAAGTCAAATATTCTTCTATGCTGCCTCCTCCTCAAATAACAGCCTCTTCTTTCTTTTTTTTCTCAGCCAAATTTCTGGTCACAGTAATCCCCATTCACTGTTTTCATGTTTTCACTTTCCTTTAGATTTCCAATCTACTCCAACCTGGCTTCTAGCTCTATTTTCTCTCTTTGACGTCACAAGTGACCTCTTTCACTGACAAATTTTAAGGAAAATTTTCACTCATTTTTAAGATTTATTTGCAGTTTTTTCCCCCAGTGTTGGTCACTGTTTTCTTTGGGAAACATTATTTCTTTTGCTGGAAAACATCATTGTCTTCTGGTTTCCTTCTATGTCTCTAACCCCTCATTCTCAGATTGTGTTTCTGGATATTCTCTCTTGCCTCATTCCATGACATTGTTGGAGGTTGGAGTTCTTATACCACTTTACCTATATATGATCTTAAATAGCCATAGAACAAACTTTGAAGTATGTAAGATTTCCCATATTTTACACATGTGGCAATGTCGGGGACGGTGTGTGATCCGCCCTTCCTGCCATGTTCAAGCCACCAGAAACTTTGGTGGAGGTACCCATGAATGTGAATGAAAGTCCCTCTGGGCTTTTCCCACCAAGAATCTGGAGTTATGCTAATGTCGCGGTCATCAACATCATCTTTACTTGCCTTTTGTTCTTCCTGCTCAACTATCAAACTGAGTCTATTCACAAATTTCCCTTTTAATGGTAAAGGCTGGTTTCTTAGAAAGGCTTGACTCTGCCTGCTGTGAATCACTTTGTTAAACTTTAACCTAACTGCATCCCCCAACTTCCTCACTTTGGAATAATAAAAGACTGGGACCCATGACAGTCAAGAGAGACAAAGGCAGAGAAAAAGGCAGAGAGCCTGTGAAGCTAGAACCAGAGAAACAGAGGGAGAGGATCAGAGAGAGCAAGAAAGAGAGAAACAGAGAGCAAGAGAGACAGAAACAGAGAAAAAGGAGAGCCAAAGAGACAGGAGCAGAGCCAAAGAGCCTGCGAAGCGAGAGAGGCCAGAGGCCAGAGAACCAGAGAGCCCAGAGGCCAGAGGCCAGAGGCCAGAGAGCCAGAGAGCCCAGAGGCCAGAGAGCCAGAGAGCCCAGAGATCCCAGAGGCCAGAGGCCAGAGCCCAGAGAGCCCAGAGGCCAGAGAGCCAGAGAGCCAGAGCTAGAGAGCCAAAGCCTGAGCCTGCTTCATAGATCTCTCCTGACTGACCTCGGGTCTGTCAGCTTGCATCAGATCTCCGTGTCCGTGTCATTATTTTGTCTGTCAGACATCCCATGGTTTGGGACCCACATCTCTACTGAAGCTGCTCCGCGGCATGGCAATTTAGGACCAGAGAAGTTAAATGAATTTCCCAAAAGCACACAGCCAAATTCAAGCTTAATCCAGAACTGTAGCCAGAGCCTAACTCTAAGCAGGCCACATCATGTTGTCTTGCTCCAGTGAGTAAGGGCATGGCACAGCAGTAAAGTGGCTTTGGAGTTTGAATTGGGATCCTAGGTCTATCTTACTAATCTGTGTTCCATGTGATCTTAAGCAAGTACTTTAACTTATTGCAGGCTCAGTTCCCTCATTTAAAAAATATGAAAATAGGGGCATCTGGGTGGCTCAGTAGTTAAGCATCTGCCTTCAGTTCAGATCATGATCCCAGAGTCCCGAGATCCAGTCCCCCATCAGGATCCCTATTAGGCAGAAAGCCTGATTCTCCCTCTCTCATTCTACCTGCTTGTGTTTCCTCTCTTGCTGTGTTTCTCTCTGTCAAATAAATAAGTAAAACCTTAAAAATACGAAAAAAAACCAAGGTGGATGGGAAGTTTAAAGAGGAACATTATGGGCTTCCTAACCCAGTTCCAGATACAAGAACTTAATAATTGAAATCTGTTAGGATGCTAGTTATAATGATGAGTATAGTTATTAATTTTTTCCTGCAACTAATTTTCCCACCCTTTTGTCTAAACTTATTCATCTAATTTTTTGTCACTAGTTTCTCTTTTTATTTGTTTTGCCTGACTCAAACCTCCTTTGAAAGAAATTTTAAATTTTGACTGAAGCAAGTAGACAAACCCCTGTGTCTTTTTTACACTACCTCCACAGGCTGAGGCTTGGAAACTCAGCATACACACTGACCAGAAGGCTGTGCAACTCTTACTCTTCTGTGCATGTATTTATTAGTACTATTACTTTAAAATAATGGTTAGTATAATCATTTAGAGTTCTGTACACATGTACAAATCTCATCTAATCTTTATAACCACAGAAAAACAGTATTACTATTAGGCCAATTTACTAATTGGAAAGTTCACAAATTCAATCTCTTGAATGTATACTTTATGCAGGCACCATGACAGACAATTTGTAGGTTACCTCACAAATACTAGAGTACTTCCATCATCTGGGGATTATTAACTTCATTTTTTTAATGAAAAAAATGGACTAACATTACATTATATGATAACTAACTGCAATTTAAATTAAAACTTTAAAAGAAAAAAAAGAAGAAAAATGGTTATATAAAACACTGAATGACATCCAAATGAGTACAAAATTGTTAAGCAGAGACATTGAGATTTGAATCTGAGTTTTCTAAGGCTACTCAAAGCCCTTTTCACTGCATCATGCCACTTCTTAGCTACAAAAAGCCTTCTGGGGATAAAACAATAATTATAACTGAGAATACAAAAAAAGTTTAGATAGTTCAATCTAAAAATTCTACTTATAGGAGGGCTTTACAGCAGCATTTGTGTAAAATATCAAGAATGTTTAACTTGCTTTAATTTCAAAAAAATCTGCAGCATGATATGCCTGGATGAAAATAGATAAACAAATGTGGAAAGGGTAAAATTTATTGTCATGAGTGACAACATTAAGGGATACAAGATTATATAAAGGATTTATAATCATATAAGATTTATCTAGTGTCAGGAGGGCAGGTTCTAACATTCTTATTCTCCTTAATATTGGTGAGTCATCCAGATACCCATTGCACTACCACTCCACTACCACTGTGTTGCTTTGTTTGAGAAGATTCAGGAAGATATGGTCACTTTCAACCAATATCTGAAGGGCTGTCATAGGATAGAAGGAACAGATGAGATTTGTATAGCTTAAGAGGGCAAAGTGAGGACCTAGAGCTAAAATGTACAGGCCAACAGATTTATGGTCACTATAAGGAATGCTTTTCTAGTAATCACAGTGAAGAGTCAAGTCAGTCTCCAGGGCTCCAGATAACAGTCTCATCTTCCATTTATCCTCACTAATATACTGTTTCTAGCATGGAGTGGGTGTAGTCATGGTCATTCTCCTTAGTGTCTGTCTCTAGCCTGTCTGGATTCAGAGTGATTCCTCCAAGAGAGAGTTTAGACCTAAGATTTCCCCCAAGCCATCTCTTAAGACCTCTCCTCAGGAGGGCTTTGCAGGCCTTGGGTTTGTTACCCTTTAGTAAATTGCAAATTGACCCCTCAGGGCAAGCCTCAAGACTAACTGCAGGCTGGGGCTCTCAGTCTGGTCTGGAGAATTGGGGTAAATCATGGAGGGAGATGAAACATGAGAGACTTTGGGCTTAGAAACAAACTGAGGGTCTTGGAAGGGAGGGGGTGGGAGGATGGGTGTGCATGGTGGTGTGTATTGAGGGCATGTATAGCATGGAACACCGGGTGTGGGGCATAAACAATGCATCTTGGAACACTGAAAAAATAAAATAATGAAATAAAAAATCCTATTAAAAAAAGTTTTTGCTCGTGGGTGGTATTGAGGGCACATATTGCAAAGAGCACTGGGTGTGGGGCATAAAGAATGAATCTTGGAACACTGAAAAAAGAAAAAAGAAACATTCAAAAAATACAGTAAAATAAGTAAAAATTAAAAAAACACTATTTAAAAAAAGCTCTTGGTTAGTGATCTAAAAAAAAATTCTAATAGATGATCTAAGGATGAGGTAGATGCAGGATTAAGTGTAGAAGATACAGAGTTACAAATTAGCTTCAGGGAGCTGGCCTCTCCAGAAATTACTGAGAAAACAGTCAGTGCCTAGAAGTGAGGTGAAGGCAGTTTTAGGGCCTGAACTTAGAGATGAGGACAGGACAAAGAGGAGAGGTTACAAGAAAAAAATGCCCAGCCTTCCTGGACTAATCTTGAGTACTTAATGTTGCTGTTAAGTTATTATCAGGTCCTGTTCTAGGTGTTTTCTGTCTTAATTAATTTAATTTTCACAACACCCTTATAAAAGAGGTACTATTATTATCGTCCTTATTTTTCAGATGATAAACTAAAGATATATAGAAGCCAGAGACCTTGTTCATAATCATACAGCCAGAAAACAGTAAATTGATTCAAGAACTCTAATTCAGGTTTTTAAACAACAAAATCATCACCTGGAAACTTGTTTGAAATGCAATTATCTAGTTCCACCCCAGACCTAATGAATCAGAAATTTCCAGAGGCAGGCCCAGAAATCTCTTTTAGCAATCTCTTCAGGGTGATTTTGATGCCCATTCAATTTTGAATATACTTTCTAAAACAACAAATGAAATATTTTCTCTCTTTCTCAAAGATTTTCCCCACACCCAGCTATTCTAAACTTCTACTTCTTCCCTAAAGTCCTTACTTTGGCACCTAGTTATCAGTCCAAGAAAATGGACCCTCAAAAAAAGAAAAAGAAAGAAAGAAAGAAAGAAAGAAAGAAAGAAAGAAAGAAAGAAAGAAAGAAAGAAAGGAAGGAAGGAAGGAAGGAAGGAAGGAAGAAAGAAAGAAAGAAAGAAAGAAAGAAAGAAAGAAAGAAAGAAAGAAAGAAAGAAAGAAAGAGGGCCCTCTCCTTATCTCCTTATCACCCAGGGGAAAAAAAAAATCTTTGTTATGAAGCCCTTCAACCTCTTTCCCTTAGCCTGTAAGTTTCTCTCTCTCTCTCTCCACCCATCCTGGCCTTTCTTCTTGGTGGAGATGAGGAGAGCATGAGCCTCTTCCCTCTCCCCTATCCCCTTTGGACCATACTTTATTATTAACTGATCTCTCACCATGTTTTATCACCCATCTTCCCTCTTCTCTCTTATTCCCTACCCATAAATATATCCAAATACCTCCCACTAAAGTGGGGGAAAACCTTACATCTACTTTAACTCCTTCTCAAATTGCTGTGCCTCTGGGTTTATTTCAAGGGACTTTAAGATTCTCCAGCAATAACCCTATGCATCCTTCCAAATCCAACCACTTCCACCTCATCTCCCTCACCGTAGCACTACACCTATGGAAAAACCAGCCTCATTAAGCACAAAAGCCCCCTGATACCCACCTATAATCCACTCATCAACACCAAAATGCCACTGTTTGTCATATTGTCCCTGCTGTGGAGCCTCTATATTCATCAATATGGATCTGGCATCATATTTAATACATATTAGACATTGATTTACTGGTAGTTAATTAAGGAGTTTTACAGGTAAAAATAGCACCTAAGAGAGGATGGAAAAGGATGAACTGGGGCTGAATCTTTTGCATTAAGAAACTAATCAGTATAGAAGCCCTTTAATGACTCATAGGTGAATCTCTTGATCTCAGAAGGCATCAATATCTAGTCAAACTTATCCAGAGGGGCCAAGAAAACCAACAGAGAGAACCACAAATATGAGCAGTTAAGAGAGGTTCGACCTTATTTCCCTGCTTTTCTTTCTTCCAATACCAGAACAGATGGTTCTTGAAAAAGGAAGTGGAGAAAATACCTTCATACACCAACACACACATACGTGAATAACAATTCCAAAGTTCTGGAGATGGAGGAGGAGAAGGTAAATAACATTCTGGGTCATCTTTACAGTTTATGTCCTTCAAGCTAAGGATCATGAGATGAAATCATTCTGAATTATCCAAGTGGGCTCTAAAACCAATGACAAATATTCCTTATGAGAGGAGACACACATAATAAAGACACACAAAGAGAAGGAGACAGCCATGTGAAGGTGGAGGCAGAGATTGGAGTTATGTAGCCACAAATCAAGGAAAACTTACAGCCCCCAGAACCTGGAAGAGACAAAAACAGATTTTCCCCTAGAACTTCCAGAGAGAGTGTAGCTTTGCTGAAACTTTGATTTCAAACATCTGGTCTCTAGAACTACAAAAAATGAATTTCTGTTGTTTTATGCTACAAACTTTGTAGTAATTTGTTATGATAGCCCTAGCAAACTAATACACGGCCTCACTTTATCTTCCCTTATTAAAGTATAATACATTAACGCATATTAAAAAAAAACCACCACCATCCCAGAAGTTGCCCCTTGTACCCCATTCTAGTCACTAAACTCCTCCAAAGTAGCCATTAATAGGACTTCTAACAGCACAGATTAGATTTCACTGTTTTGTGATTTATATGAATAGAATCATACAAATCATACTTGTTTCTGGATTGCTTTGTTTGTGAAATTCATCCACACTGTTGCATGTGAACTGCAGAAGTTTCATTTTAAATGCTGTTGAGTATTCCTTGTATAGAATGCATTTATTCATATTCTCCATCTTACTGTTGACATGTATATGGGAGTCTCCAGGATTGGGATATTACAAATAGTGCTGTTAAACATCCCTAAACAGGTCTCTTGCTGAGCTTATTTACCCATTTATTTTGGTTATATACATAAGAATAAGGTATGTCTGTGTTCAGTTTTAGCAGATACTACCGAACAGTTCTCTCAAGTGTTTGTACCAATTTACACTGTCACCGACATTAGATGAGAATTACAGCTGCTCCATGTCTTTACCAAAACTTGGTATTTTCCATATTTTTTTATTTTAGTCATTCTGATGAGTGTTCAATGTCATTGCAATTTGCATTTTGCTGATGACCAGGGGAATTATTGACTTCTTTTTATGCTTATTGGAAATTTGCATATACTTTTGTAAAGTGTCTTCAAGTCTTTCCCTATTTTTCTAATGGATGCTCTTTTCTTTTTTATTTTTTTTAGTGCTCCAAGATTCATTGTTTATGCCCCACACCCAGTGCTCCATGCAATATATGCCATCAAGAACCACCACCAGACTTGCCCATCCCACCACCACTCCCCTCCAAGACCATTAGTTTGTTTCTGAGTCCAAAGTCTCTTATGTTTCTTCTTCATCCCCAATTTACCCCACTTCCTATTTCCTTTCCTTCTTCAATTGTCCTCTATATTACTCCTTATGCTCCACAAGTAAATGAAACCATATGATACTTGACTACCACTGCCTGGCTCATTTTACTCAGCATAATATCCTCCAATCCAGTCCAGGTTGCTACAAAAATTGGGTATTCATCCTTTCTTTTTTTTTCCTCT
>PITA01023150.1:0-13962 GCA_004023965.1 Spilogale gracilis
GGACTGCGGGGGGTCTTTACCTCTGTCCTGCAGGCGCCCGCCTTGTTGTAGGTGAGGATTCAGACTTCTAGACACTTGGCATTCAAAGAACGAGTCCTCTCCCCAACACATCTTTGGCGGGGCCCCTGCTATGCGTCAGACACAGGGCAGACCATGGTAAGAAGCTGTGCCCTCCTTCCCAGCTGAGCTTACAGAAGGCATAAGCCACTTTCCTGTCTCAGCTGGCCTGAGGCTGCATCCCTCCCCCACCAAGAAGCTCTGGGCTGGCCCTTGCGCTGTGTCACCTTCAAAGAAGGCCTGGCTTTCTGGCCCCTTTTGTCCAAGCCAGCTTGCCCGAGCCACTTTAGAAGCCAGCAATTGTAATTCCCTCCCTCATGACAAGTCTTTCAGTGGCAGAAGCTTCAAAATGATCTTAGGGAGCCATTAAAACCTTTTGGATCAATAGAGGCATTTGTGCAAGTCACTAGTACTTAAAGTGATGGGCATGGCCCTTCATCCAGGAACGGCCCAACGGTATGTCCAGGACCAGCAACACACTGTGGACCCTGGCTCATCGGGAGGTAGACCTCACTTCTGGGAGAGTTGTCCTTTTGGGGGGTTGCAGTACTTTGGGGCTCTAGCTGTGACCGTGATGTTTGTTGCTGCAACGGCCGGTGCTCTGGCTCCAGTCAGCCAGGGAGCATTTGTTGAGTTTGTTGAGTTTGTTGAGTTCTCCTGGGGCCAGAAGCCAGAAGGGCAGTTAGGGAGGAACTCTGTGGGAACCAGGTCTTAGATAACCTCCCCAGCAACACTTGGAGGTTTGTTTCATTATCCTCATTTGAGAGATGAAGAAACCGAGGACCGTAGACTTTCTTGGTGACTCAGAACCAAAGTTTGAATCCAAATACCTGGCTCTCAGTCTCCTCTTTCTGGGGCTGGGCGGCTGACCACTTTGGACCCATTAGCTACATGTAGGTCTCTGCCCCCAGGTTATCCTCTGCTGATGAGACCCGGGGGCCCTGCTGGGCCAGCACCAATGGATGGCACAAACCTGACTTAGCCTGCGGGGGTCATGCTTAGGGGAAAATCTCACCTCAAGGCGGGCTGCCCAGTGTCGCCCCTCCCCGGAGCTGGATCTGAGGCTCTCTCCACACTCCCGCAGGATTATCCGGAGAGCCTGGTCGAACTGACAGTGAGAAGGTTATGCTCTTCGATTCCACCTTCCTTGTGGGTGAGCCACAGCCCTCTCTGGCTCCTCTGCCAACTTCTCTTGCCTTCCCTTGGAAGTCAATGGGGTGCTCTCCCGGCTGATGGTGGAGGCTTAGGGAGACCAATGGTGGAGGCTTAGGGAGACCATGGTGGGACACAGCAGCAGCTACCCCAGAAGCCTGAACAAAACTGATCCTCGGGGTGTGGGCTCTGTCAGGCCCTTTCCACCTCCACTCTTGACTTACTCCGTGGCCCTGCCTTACCTCACACCCTCTTCTCAGCCCTTCTGGCTCTCTGTATCACCGCAATCTACCCACTGCCCATGCTTGGTTCATTCAACCCTGTCTCATCCCTTCCTCCCCTGTCAGCCTTTAAGCTAATGAAATAAACAACCCCTAAAAGAACAGCAGGGAGAGGGGTTATCTTTTGCACCTGTTCCAAGCATCCTGCCCCCCTAAAGCCTGCTTGGATTTTTTTGTAGGGAAGAGGCTAAGCACGTAATTCTTTTTTTTAAGCCAATTATTGTCATCAAAAGATTTACCACTACCCAGTTACATCTTGTTTGAAATGTGGTGTGAAAAACTCACCAGGCACCTTTAGAAAAAGAGCCAATGGTCAGGGTCATCCAAATAGCTTTTATCATGGCTCCTTCAAAAGGGCAACATGCCCTTCAGAGAGAACCCTGTGCCACCCCCAACCCTGTCCCAACCGGGATGGGACAGGAGCACTGTCTCTACTCTGGCTGAAGGCAGGAATTGCCCAGGAAGCTTTAAAAAAAAAAAAAAAAAAAAAATTGACGTCAGGGCCCCACCTCAGACTAATTCCATCAGAATCTCCTAAGGTGGGTCCTGGGAAGACGCAAGCTGAAGACACAGCAGCGGGCCGCTTGGGCAAGCTTCACAGCACGCAAGAATGCCCTGCCTGGGGTCCTGTGACAATGCAGACCTTGATCCCATAAGCCAGAGTCCCCAAGACCTGCTGGTGCTGCTGGGCTCCTGGTCTGAGGACCACACCTAGAGTGGGGAGGCCACAAACTATCAGGAAGTTGGGGGAGGTGGATGGGGGGACGGTGCCTACAACC
The DNA here is from genome assembly GCA_004023965.1 of Spilogale gracilis. Lineage (NCBI taxonomy): Eukaryota > Metazoa > Chordata > Mammalia > Carnivora > Mephitidae > Spilogale > Spilogale gracilis. Next base: position 2,270 of record PITA01023150.1, read on the forward strand.
GGCACGCTAAGGGGATAAAAGGACCAGAAGGTTCCAACAACAGTGCTTTTTAAAGCTCCCTGGGAAGGCAGGGTGCCACAAGTCACTTCTAAGGAATCCCTAAAGTCAAGAAATCTCCCTCACAATTTTCCGTCCCTGGGCCTGTCCCATGAGTGGTGTGCGGGGCCTCTCCACACACTCTCCCTGCTGCAGACTCACAGCCAGGGCTTAGCAATCGCTGGGCGTCAAGGCCCTTCTCTTCTCAGAGCTGAATGCCAAGACCAACGAGGCTGAAGAGAGAAAAGGCCACATTGTCTGCAGCCTGCCTTCCTGGAGGGTCTGCCCCCTCATCTGTGTTTGTGGCTGAATCACCCATTCCCATGGCTCTGACACTGGAGTCCTGTTGTCCCAAGCTGGTCCTCGTAGGCACATTCGCCCCTCCTGAGCCCCCCGATGCCAGCTACCCTCAAGGAACAAGAGGGGCTGCTGCTCTGTGTGTCCCTGTAAGGGAAGCGTACGGCTAGTCACCTCCTGGCCCTGCCACCTGCCACCTCCTGTCCTCAGCCTGGCGGGCCCTGGCCCCGTCTCCTCCTACTTGTTCTTTGGGAAGAAGGTCTTTGGGAGCTGCGGGGGGGAGCAGTCTCCCCAGCGCTGGGTTCACAGTTCTCAGAAGGGGGAGGCATGGCGGCCAACTGATCTGCCCGTAACTTGTTCGTTTCCTCCAGGGACCAAACATTGCCATTGTTCGTTTGGGGATTTTTGTTTATTTTGTTTGTTTGGTTTGGTTTGGTTTTTGAAGATTTTATTTATTTGAGAGAGAGAGAGTGAGCTAGCATGAGTGTGGTGAGGGAAGGGCAGAGGAAGAGAGAGACGCAGACTCCCTGCTGAGCAGGGAGCCCTGATGTGGGCTCGATCCCAGGACTCTGAGGTCAGGACCTGAGCCCTCCATGTGCCCCTGGCCTTGTTCATTTTGTACAGAGCAAACACTTCTCCAGAAATGGCCCTCCTCCTTTATTTTTTCTTCCAAAACTCTTTTCCTAAAATCTTCCTTTAGCTGTAGAAAGTTCTTCCGTTAAGAGGAAGAAAAACGTTCTCTCAGAAAGAGGACTGTTATCCTCTCCAGCAGGTAGAGTCCTTCCTGGCCCTCTCGTCCCCTCCCTCTGCCCCATGAATCCAGAGCAAGGATGGTTTGAGCCACCGTGCTGCCTTTTCTGATCCTTGTCCAACATAAACTGTCAGCATCTTCTCCTGGAAATGGGGATCTTGGCACTTTGGGGCATAAATGTCTTGGTTTAAGAAGCACCAGTGGCAAGAGCATAGATTCAAAGATGAAGGTAAGTCTGTCTCCTCACCACTGGCCAGCCCCTGTATGCCTGGGTCCACGCAAAATCAGGTGATGGGCACAAAACGTGAATTGCTGGCAAACATGAAATCTGGTGGTGGGCTTAGGAGCGCTGGCACGGATGCCTTGTGGATCCCTTCCTTCACTTTGCTGTCAAGCAGCTTGGCTGCTGGCCTGGTATGCCCCCAGGCCTTCTCCTGGTTCCCTGCCATCTAATATGGGACTCAGTAGGAAACTGAAGGGTGGGAAACAGCAGTGTCCTTGAGCAGGCTGGGCCAGACCAGACGGCACACAGGCCAAATGTGTCTAGTGATTCTGAGGCATGGCGGGTCACATGCAGCCAACTGTCAGCCCTCAGGCCCACTCAGGGAGCCGTGGCCAGAGTCCCTGAGGACGGCAGGATGTCCAGAGGCCAGTTGTGCAAGCTCTGGAATACGCATTAAGTTCTTCCCTAACAGTGTCACCCTTGGGCCAGTCCTACTGGAGGAAAGAAGTCCCGTGGGGTCCACCCTTCTGATGCAGTTGGAGCCCAGTGGGGGCCACAGGACGCAGCGCTTTGCCTCCCCTCCATGTGTGGCCATGTGCTCCTCTGCTGTATTTGCTCTTCGTTTAAGCTTTTTCTTTAAAAAGCACACATCCCAAATCCTGAATTTAGGTTCCCAGAGCAGCCTCCAATTCCTGGAGCTCACAGACATTCGGAAACACCCAAACCCTTTCCTTTGGCAGAGCCCCCTGAACTCTGAGCCGTCCCAGTCTTGTGCTTATTCGTGGGGCTGCTCCACGACCCCTCCTTGACTCCTGAGCCCTGCCCCACTGTCCATCCCACGAGGCTGCACACTGTGTACTCAAGTCCAGGCCCTTCCCCAGCACTCCCAGTTGGAGTCCCTTCTATTTCTTGGCTCGACTGTCACAAGTCAGCTCAGGGCTCGGCGAGCTGCCTGGTGCCTTGACGGCAGTGGGGCGACATGCATGGGGATCGCCGACTTGGATCCCAGGCGTGGGGCGCAAGGAGCAAGGCTGATCTTTGAGGCAAGGAGCTCCCATCCTTTCCTGAAACATGAGGTGTGGCCCTCAGAGTGGCTGGGTACACTCGTGTGCCTTCTGGAGCAAAGCCCTTTTTTCTTCTCTGCCTGATTCCTGGTCGTCTGAGAGACACTTGTGTGAGTGGACATTCTGCTTGTACAGCCTGAGGACACGGGACATTTTGTGGATCTAAGTGTCAAGGGGGGTGGGGGGGCCAGCAAGTATCTCCAGAGAGCCCAGTGGCCACTGAGTGTGGTCACCCAGAGGAAATTTAGGCCCCCACTTACACTCATAGAGAGAGAGAATAACTAAGACCAGTGGCGTGAGGGGTAAGCACAGTGTCGCCCAGACCCTTGCCCCCATTCAGGTGGTACACAGGCGGCCTATTTCCCTGTCTGTTCAATGAGGACGAACCCTCAACCTCATGGCATCTGTGTCAAGGTTAAAAGACTGGCACTTACGGCTGTGTGCGACACATCAAAGATCATCCCTCTGTAGACGTTAGTATCCTCGCCCCCGCCAAGGGTCCCGAGGGGACACCACCTCTCGGCTCCATAATGTGTGTCTTTCACACAGATTTCATCGCTTGCCACCTTCCCTGTGATTCTAATTTCAGCATGTCACAGCTCACTCGTGAAATTGCCTCTCTCACCCCTGAGTGTCTGTGCCCAGCACGGAAACGAGAACAGCCTCCCTCTGCAGGGAGAAGTGTGAGATCCAGGCTCACACTCTTTCTGGGTAAACACCAAATCCCGGAGGAGAGATGGGGTGGGGAGGCGCGGCTCCTCCCTGCATCAGGCTCACGTTCAAGGAGCATGGGATCAAGCACCTACTGTGTGCCAGGTGCTTTGGCACACAGTGGTCCCCTGGGGGAACGCTGGCAGCTAAGGAAATGGAGGCTCTGTGATGTTCTGTTCTTGCGCCCAAGTGCACAAGACAGCACAGTGGGGGATCAAATCAGGTCTCTTTCCCTCTGCCATGCATCTCCTGATCAGGCTGCTGACGATTTCTGTCTCCCTCCAAGAGAAACCAAGGCAATCCACAGATTCTTCCCGGTCAGAGCGGGCTTCTCTGGGGTCTTCCGAGCTATCCTGCTTCACAGGTGATCTGAGTGGTTCGACTCCCGCTGTGTATTTTTACCTGGAGAAGTGACTTGTGCCTAAGAACTCGGTGAGGCAGCTCCTGTAAGGAATTCCAAACCACAACCGATGAGTGACTGCGGGGAGGGCAGCCACACAGGATCCGGAGCAGGGAAAAAATAGACATGACATTCCCGCCGTCAGCCGTGGCGGCCCACCTCCCGCCCGCCTCCCCCATGGCACAGAGCTGAGCCAGACTGACTGGAGGCTATCTGAATCAGAGCAGGGGGAGTCCCAGGATGTTCACCCTGGGGAAGCGAACCTGGCTGACATTCAGGTTGGGCGTCACTTTCCTTAATTTATTGTAAACTGTCCCGTGGGCAGAGCTGGGCATGGATGCCACCAAACTCATACCCCTTGTTTTCCCCTCCCTGCTAGGTCTTTGCTGCGAAAGTTCTCAACCTTGTCCTTCCAAACATGTCCCTGGGCCCAATTGACTCCAGTGTGCTCTCTCGGAATAAGACAGAGGTGAGTCTTTCTGAAAACCTGGGGGCACCTGGGAGCTGCTGAGGGACTGAAGGCAGCAGCCCCTGTGGGAAAGCTGAGTGGTGGTTCCGTCCCTTTCGCTGAGGCCCCTCGTGAAGTGATGGGGATGTGAAGATGCGTGAGGCGCTGTGTGTGGCGCCGTGTGGCTTCAGGACTGGGCGGGAAGGCACAGGTGCTTATGATGCCCGAGCTGTGCCCTGCACATGCAAAGGACCAGATCTGATGAAACTGTGTGAATCAGCCAGGTCTCTTGGGGCCGCAAGTGACAGAAACCCAATTCAAAGTGATTCAAGCAAAAAGAGGTACTTATTGGTGGGTAGAAACTAAAGGCTTCAGGCATGGCTGGATCCAGGGGCTCAAAAGTCTTGTTCACCATTGGTGAACATCTTCGCAGCTTTCCTATCCCCTGGCTTGGCTTTATTCCCAGGCAAACTTTCCCAAAGTGGAAGCAAAGATGACCACCCCAGTTTTACCTAAGTAACCCCAGCAGAAAGACAACTTGTTGAAAAGCCAACAAACATCTCAGGGCTGATTCTTATTGGCAGACTGTCCAGGCCCAACCTATCGTCCTGGAAAAGGAGTGGTGTTGACCCCATCCAACCTTACGGGTTCAGCGTTAGAGGAGCAGTGCCTGGGGAGCAAATTGGGATGATGGTAGCAGAATGGATTCAGGCCAGGCCAAAAGTCCTATATCCATGGCATGGGAGGTGGGGGCTGTGCCAGAGCTGGGTGGGGGGGTTCAGAGGAAGAGGGCTCTGGGAACGGTAACTGTGCTGGTGAAGACCTGGCATGAAGGGAGGACCGCCCACTTGCAGAACAGTCAACCATTTGGTTCGGCCACAGCGGGAGGGCAGCAGGTGACTGGCAAGGGGTGAACTGAGGTCAGATCCTAAGGCGCCTTGTGAGTACCTTCTCCTAAGAGCTGCTTCCCTGCCGGGAATCCATCACAGCCCCCGAAGCAGGGCTGTTACCTTCTTACCTTCTGTAAGAGCAAAACCAGCTACAAGGAGCTCAGAAAAGGCAAGGTGGCTTTGAGAGAGAGGCTGGCAGGTTGTGCCATTTGGTTAAGGTCACCGCCTCTGGGACCAGGCACCACGGTCGGCAGGACAAGAGGTCAAGGTCAACCCGAGGGCGTGAGATACTAGGTCTGAGTATAGCCCAAAACCCCAAGATTTGGGTTGGTCTATTGAGAGACTGCTCAGCGAGGCAGCCGCCCACTTCCCGACTAGCTTGGAGTTCAGCACCTTGCACTCTGCCTTGACTGGGCGCCCCAGCCGCACGGAGCCCCATGCTGCGGGTGAGCAGACTGAGACTGCACAGGTCCACCATGGTGGCCAGCCTGAGGGCTAGGTGGCTGTGCTCTTCCCCCTGTTCTGTTGTGGGGGTAAGGACCCTGGTGGCCTTATGGCCAGTGGACAGGAGACAACCCTGGGCATCTGGAAGACAGAGGAATTATCTTCACGATTAAGCAAATCATTCTGCTACTCTTCTGCTTCCGTTTCCCCTCTTGCCTTAGGAATTGGAAACCATGGAATCGTTGACTCCCCAAGGCCCCTGGAAAATGGAATGGGGTGTTCTGGTATTGTAGTGGCTTTCCTAGGTTTTCTCGGGATGTGGGCACTCAGGTTGTAGCGTCATTATAAACTGTTACCTCCTGGCTTTCTGAGTCACTTAGAGAGTGAACAGCGAAATGGGGATCGACCTTAATGGGAAGGAGTCTCCATCAAAGGTCTGACTCCCGAACAGCTGAGGGCCACCTGTTTGTAAATGACACCAGCAAGGGACCCTAGGAGGTGGCGGGGTCTGTAGCCCCACCCGCCACCCCCAGATGTCCCATCTGCCCAAGTCATCCACATTCAATTGAAACTTGTAATCCATTTTTACACAGTGCCTCCCAAAGCTACATCTTGGGGCCAAATTTGACCCACCACCAAGATCAAAGAATATTTGAGAAAAGAAAAAAAATTTTATTTCAGAAGGCCAATCTATCTAGGAAAAAGACACCACTTTTGGACCCAGAAACACTAAAGTCAAACGTGTGCTGTTCGTTCTAATGAGGTGGACATTAACCTCGTTTCACAGATGGGGAGACTGAGGCTCGGGGGTCAAGTAGGGGTTTACGTTGTCCGAGAGACACAACTCATGAGGGACAGAGCTGAACCTAATCTGATTGAGAAGCCCACGCCTGGCTGCCTCCTCCCAGCTACTATCCACAGTCCCTAAGCTCTTCCTGTCTTACAGTAGCTGGCCTGTGGGCAGGATTCGCTTTGTGATGGAGGCTCGAGGGGGCAGAGTCTCCTCCACCTGCTGGCATCCCAAATAATGGCTTGAATGTGCAATCTCTAGTAAAACCAATTATCTTTGCCTCAGCTGTGCTAGCACAACTGGGGAGGGAGGGAGAGAGAGAGAGAGAGAGAGAGAGAGAGAGAGAGAGAGAGTGTGCTCACCCGTGCGAGCACACTCCCTTTGACATCTTTGCAATGAACCATCCAGGTACAAATTCAAATTGTTTATCTTACCACCTGAAGTTACTTGGGCAAAAAGGAAGGGAAGAAAAAAAAATGATAACGAAGTGATTCCAAACCCTCTTTGTTTAAAAGGAGCAAATTTCAGAGCTTTTATCTCATTTTTGAGATAATGGAAAATTCCACCAAAGGCTTCACAGAAACCAGGAGTCTGGTGTGAACACAGAGCAAAAAGCAGGCTCTTCCCCTCCCTGCTCCCTCCAGCCCGCACCCCATGGCTGGCTGCATACCCTCATTTCTTGACCCTCATTTCTCGTAGTGGTCAAACTAACAGGGGTGATGCTTTAGAAATGCTAATCCATTTCCCTACTGGGAAGACTCAGAGGAAGGTGGTCAACCTGAAGGCTGGACTCCGGCTGGAATACACAAGGAGCAAGAGTTTCCATTCCTCCATGGGGAGAATTGGCCCCTTGCTTGTCGCCACTCTGAGACTCCCTTTGAACATTCTACTGAGCCTTAAAAATAGCAACGCCCAGGGGGAAATATGTTCAGAAAAGGCACCTCCCTGGATCTAACATCTGGGTGTCTTAAGGCGCATCTTTAGCTAAGATATTTCTCCTGGAACCCTACAGTTATAAAAGCCCCAAAAAGAAAAGAGACATTCGCCTAATAAGCTCACTAAAGCAGGACCCGGTAGGAGGGGTCACAGGCTCTTGGAAGATCTGGAGGTCTGTCTGTGCGGAAGCAGGCCGGCTCTGTCATCTAAATGTCAAAAGCCCGATGTGCGTTTGGGCTTTGCTGTGGCGAGTGTTCTCACAACCCAGCCAGGCCTGTTAGCATGACACTCTTCACTCCCTGGTGCCAAGTCTCGGCCACCGGCCAGCCCGCGGAAGCACGTTCTCTCAGCAGGTGCAAAGCCTCCAGAATACAGGCCAAAATGTCCTGTAATTGTCCTGACACCCACCAGTGCACGATTGTGGTACCCTTCCCCCGAGTCACACACCCTAGCCCTTGTGTCCCGCTGCAGCTCCCGGAAGTCAGCCTTGCTACCAGTCTTTGGACCTGCGGAGCGTGTGCCCAGAGAGGGCAAGTCACTTCCTCAAGGATGCACAGCTACAAAGTAAGGATTTGAGCCCAGATCTCTCTACTCTGAGCCAAGTGCCCTTAGCACTAAAATCCCGAGAACAAAGATGTTGCCACTCAGGCATTTTTTGTGTTTGTTTACCCATTTAGCATTCTTGAGCAGAACATTGGAGTGCTGACATAGTCACCATTCCACACTCAACCATGCAGTTTTCACAGTGGGATGAATCCGTCCCACTCTGAGAAGCCTTGAATGTTCTAAATAGTTCTCCGGCCAAGGATACTGGGGCAAGAGGTGAAGAGAGGAGGTTGCTGACAATCTCCTCACACACTCAAACCACTGATAACCCCCCAATTCCACACATGCAGAAGGCCCTGCTGTCTCTGAGCTCCATCCAACCTGTGAAGCAGGTGGAGACTGAGAGGAAGACAGGGCTGTGATTCTGATCATCCCCTCTACAAGGGGCAGCCACTGTGTATCCATTGAGGCAATTTGTCTCTGGGATCACGTCTCTTTTCTATAAATACACTGGCTGCCCTCCGAGCACATCGTGGCTGCCGGCACTCCTGGCATTGGGGCCATGTGGCATGATCCAGGCACCTGGATTGCTGTGAGAAGTGGCCAGCTCTCCTCCTTTTGTTCCTCCGGGGGGGGGGGAGCGCCACCCCAGACCCCCACCCAGCACTTCAGAGGTGCCCTGCACTGAGGTTGAGGTTCCCCTGCTCTTCTTGCCCTCATGGCTCCCACCCCCACTGCGGGGAGGCTATATCTGCCCACGGCCCTTGGAAGGCTCCCACCTGGTCTTGGAAAGCTCGACCATCACTGATGCTTTTGACTAATTGTCGCCACAGCTAAAGATAGGCCCCAGCCTCCCACTCTGTCCCCAGGACACAGTCTCCCACAGAAAACCCCTCTGAGAACCGGTTATTAACTTTCCAGTATGCAGTATGCCCGGTTTGGTTAGCTGATTTTATTTTGTGACTCTCCATCATTCCTTACATGCCCTGCAGAGGACTTGTCTATTTGAAGCAGCTAATAATTTACTAACAACTTAAAAAAGAAAAAACGGGCCGTTGGAATGTCTCTTGGCATGTCTGTGGCCATATGGGAGTGGCCAGCAGGGAGCAGGGGACTGGGTCTAGCTTGGTCCTGTGCCCTGCACGGAAGGGGTCCGTGCACCTGCTCCCTCCCACCCCCTTCCATGTTTGCTGCTCACAGCTCCCCTCCCGCCACCGACTCTGAGAGGCAGGTTCCTGCAGGCAGCAGCTTGAAAGGCCGCGGATAAGCCCGCGAGTCAGTAGGGAGACTGTCAGGGATAGCCCAGCTGCCAGCCAGACCCAAAACCACGAGGTGCTCTCCCCGCCCTGAGGCTTCTCTCCCAAGTACCTTCACGTGATCCGAGAAGAAAGAAGCTGCTCGCTCGGCTGGGTTCACATGGGAACACCACCTGGGCCAAGCTCTCTCAAGACACCCTCCGTCACCCCAAAGCCACCGGGGAGCTAAGATCTGGACCCCCCCTTTACATGAGGATTGGATGCAGCCAATTCGCCAAGCCTTTGTATAAAATGGCCCAGCCAGACACAAGCCCCAAACAAGGAACTCTGCCCACAGGGGTCTCCCTGCCCTGCCTAGCCGAGGGATGTTTGGCTCCCACTGGCAAAGGGAAACCAAATAAAGAACCTGAAAAATGGGAGAGTGAGGAAAGGAGCTTTCTCCTCCAACTTTAATTATGGAAAATTTCAAATCTATGGAAAAATCATCATGGTAGTACAACTCACTCCCATATACTCTTCCCCGAGATGCACCAATTAGAAATATTCTGCTGTGCTTGTATAATCCGTGCTTAAATATGAAAACATCAATATGGATATCTCTTTTAAAATTTATTGTGGTATTATACACAGAACATAAAATTAAGCCTCGTAACCATTTTTAAATGTAGAGATCAGGGGCATAAAGTACACTCCCAGTGCTGTTAGGCCATAATCCACCAACATCTCCAGAACTTTCTCATCTTCCCAAACGGACACTCCATCCTGAGTAAATAGTAACTTTCTACTCCCCGTCTTCTCAAGCCCCTGGCAGCTACCATCCCCCTTTCTGTCACTATGAACTGGACTGTTTTGGGGCCATGATATGAGCGTGATCATATAGTAGGTGTCCTTTTGTGACTGGCTCATTTCACTTGGCACCATGTCCTCAAAGCTCATCCGAGTTGTAGCAGGTGTCAGAACTGCCTTTATAGGGCAGGACAATGGACACCTAGGTGTCTTCCACCTTTTGGTTACTGTCGATGCTGCTGTGAACATGGGTGTGCGAATATCTCTTCAAGATATGCTTTAAAAAAAAAAAAAGACCCTGCTTTTGATACTTTTGTGTTTATGCATTTCTCTAATGACCAATGATGTTGAGTATCTTTTCATGTGTTTATCTGCTGTTTGTGTAACTTCCCTGGAAAAGTGTCTATTCAAGCCCTTTTTCTTTTTTTAATCAGGCTTTTTGTGTTTTGTTGTTGTTGAGTTGTAGAAGCTCTTTACATATTCTAGATCCTAACGCTTTACCAGTATATTATTTGCAAATATTGTCTCCCATTCTGTGGCTTGCCTTTCTGCTACATTGGTAGTGTTCTTGGACACACAGAAGGTTTTCATTTTCATGTAGTCCAATTTACCTGCCTTTTTCTTATGTTGCCTATGCTTCTGATGTCATATTCAAGAACTCATGGCCCAAGCCAGTGTCATGAAGTGTATACACCATTTTGGCTGAACCTTTTGAAGTTAAGTTGCAGATACCAGGATCCTAAACTTCTGAATACTTCAGTGTGTGTCGCCCATGGGGAAGGAACCAGAAGGAGGATATTTACACATAACCCCATGCCATTATCACACTCTGGAAAAGTGACAGGAATTCCCTACCCCAGCCTCTAGCTAGACCATATTCTGATTTCAAGACTCATGATCACATGATCTTGCTGTTTTGTGACCAGCAGTTAGGGAAAGGTTGGTGCGATCCCTGTAATCCTTTCTTGTTCCCCTTACCGTTTAGTCAGTCCTCGGGCCTCTGAAAAGGTGGCTGTGGCTGGTGTGACCGGGTGGAGAATATGGCAGCTGCTTTTCCCCTTCTTTTGGTGACCACTCAGGAGCTGTGTCTGGGTCCGGGGTCACAACTCAGGGAGCCCCACTCCAAAGGAGCGAGCAGAGTTTCCTGTCTGGATCAGGTGTGGTGGGTTCATGCAGGGTGCCTGCACCCACCAGCCCAGCTCCTGGCTCCCAAAGGCAGAGACCAGAATGTCCATGAGTTCGAGCTTTAATAGAAAAAGTAATTCTTGGGGAAGAATGTTCAGTAATTCACATGCTCTTGATTAAGTGGTAACTCATACACGTAGGCTGATCCTGATTAATTCTTTTTATATCCCATATGGAACTAGCAGTGTCCTTATTTCTGATGGTGCTTGCCTAGCTCAAGAATTTTGAGCACGAGGTTGGCTGCCTACTCTGGTAGTCATAGTCTTGAGGGTCCTGGTGAACAAGGGCTTGCCTTCAGTCAACTGAACTAGGGAGACTTTGTGCCAAATTAAGCAATCGTGCAGGTGGCATGTCAAGTCAGCGAACTTCCATGGAACCCCTGCTTCAGGCCAGGCCCGGAGCCAGAGGTGGGGAATACTGATGAGCCACACCTGTCTTCTGGGGTCACAGTCATAAGGACAGAAAGGGACACTGGTAGTTCTGGTAGAGGGCAAAGAGGCAGGCAGCAGGCTCAGTGGGGAGAGCACAAGCTTTCCAGCAACAAGGCCTGAGCCTAGACCCAGCTCCCGACCCTGTCTCTTTCTTTGTGCCCCAACATGACCTTGGAAACCACAGTCAGTGTCACTGATCCTCAGGCTCCTTGGGGGGTCAGGCTGCAGCCTGGTGCCGTGTAGACCCCACGGCGGTGGGAGCTGTCATTAGCACATCTGTCATTAGACACAGGAGACCTGGGGGCAGACGGATCAGTTTCTCCAATGGGTTCTGGGCATGGGTCAGTGGGAGGAAACACTTGAACTGGCCCCCAAGAGAGAATAGGGCTTCCCCAGCAGACAGGAGGAAGGACATGGGAAGGGGGATCCTGGAAAACTTGAAATGTCAGGGGAAGCCCCAGTCTGTAAGTATAGAAGATAGGTACAGGAAGGAAGGGCA
>PITA01023150.1:14062-28881 GCA_004023965.1 Spilogale gracilis
GGGGGGGGGGGGGGCGCAAGCCTGAGAGTCTAGGGAGGAAGGCCTTTCTGAAGGGGTGAAATCTGCCAGAAGGCCTGAAAGTAAAGTAGACATCAGTGAGACGAAGAGCATCAGGCCCCAAAAGCACTGGAGACAGGAGATGGAAGCTGATGCACACAGGAGAAGATCTTCCCCTCTACAAATCACCTCTCCCACCATTCTAGACAAAGGTAGAACATGAACGGACGGCCTCCGCAAAGACCTACCAGTCCATTTTCAGCTCCCCAAGGTTCCCAAAGATCACTTGGATAGAGTGGCTGTGGCCTCTTTCTCCGGCAGGCCAGAGAAGGTGATATGATTTTTCCTGTGAAGAGAACGGATGGATTAACAGAGACCTAAACAACGGAGGAAGGAGGTGGGGATCCCCGGACGGATGGGCCCTAAAACACAGGTGGAAGCGTGATGCTTCCACAGGAACAGGGAGGAATTCGAGGGAAGGAGGGTCAAAAAGCCCCAGCCACGGACACATCTGTAGGTATCTTAGGGGAAATCGCAGGACTCTGAGGCTACATTTCTCTGTGAAGTGGGAGACTATGTCATGTGGGACTGGGCCCTGAGAGTGCCCCCCATTCCCTTCGGCAGTCTGTGAAGGAAGGCAACCTCTGGGACCCACCAGGTCACTTCATTATCTGTCAGGCCCGGAGGTTTCTGGTCCTCACCAGGGACCCACCCCTTTCTTTTCTGGGGTGGGACCACCTCCACAGCACCTCGCCATCTGAGAGCACAAGACCCTCTTTTACTTTCTCTTCTCTGGACAAGGAACAGAGCCTGGTGAGCCGTTAAGAAGGCTAATATGGAGCCAATGGTTCTTCTCCTGGTTCTGCCCCTTTCTTGCTGTGTAACTTTGGGTGAGTCACCCAGCCCCTCTGAGCTTCAGGCTGCCCACATATAGAACAGTGGTAGTAATGCTGGTCCCTGCATAGGGTTCCTAAGAAGTTTCAGTGAGCAAGTACAAGTAAAGCACTTAATATAGCAACTAGGACAAAATTAAGGGCTCAGGATGTGAGTTATTTTAATATAATTCTAATCAAAAATGAATTTTGCTTTTCATCACTGACTTTTCTAAAAAAAGGTCAAGAGAGTTGATGGTAGGGGAGGCCCCTAGATTTCGCTCAACCAAAGAAAATTCCCAGCTGTGGATTGAAGCTACATTTACTGTGCTTGCAGACAAGGTTTTCTTCCCACGGCGAGACCATGTGCAGAGGTCAGAAGGCCCGGTTGACACATCCCTGGCTGTCAAGTTCAACCTTGCTGACAGCCTCAGAGCCTCTGAAAACAATGAGCTACCGGAGGCCCGCTAAATGCACCCGGAGGTCAGGCAATTCCTCACAGCGTATGAGACTTATAGCCCAAGGAGAGTCTTTGAGGTCCTTTCCATGGGGAAACAAAGGCCCTCACCCGAGGCCATGTGGGTTGGGGTCTCTGAAGCAGACCCTGTTCTGCTTCCAGCAAATAGTGGTTCTCCTCCCATGGCTTCCCAGTGCCAGGCTCAGGGGCAATGACATCGTCTCCACCACTGTGGCCCAGATCCTGGGCTTGGCACTGGGGCTTTGTCATTCCACTAAATCTCCCAAGGCACTTCCGTTATCTCCCCATTTCACAGATCGGCAAACTGAGTCTTGGAGAGGAGAGCGTTGCCCAGGTCACACAGCTAGGAGGTGTCTAGGCTGGTAGGCCTCACTCCTCTGGTCTTCTTCATGTTGTTCGGTCAACTACCCCGAGGAAAAAAACTTCAAGTCTCAGCGAGTGGTGGTGCCCCAGAAGTCGTTCACCTGGAGCAAGAATTCAGCCCCTTGGACTCAGGTCAGCCTCTGGCTGCGATGTCCCCAGCAGACACTGTTCTCAGCTGGCCGGACCAGTTGTGGTTCAAAAATGGAGGGAGCTGGCTGTGACAGATAGTACCAAACACTGGTTCTTTGGTATGTGTGTTTTTTTAATTTTTTAGAAGATTTTATTTATTTGAGAGAAAGAGAGCACAAGAGGGGGGAAGGTCAGAGGGAGAAGCAGACTCCCCACTGAGCAGGGAGCCTGGTGCGGACTCGATCCCGGGACTCAGGATCATGACTTGAGCCGAAGATAGTCGCTTAACTGACTGAGTCACCCAGGCGCCCTGGCGTGTCTTTTTAATTAGACTTTTTATTTGGAGATAATCATGATTCATATGTACTTGCTAAAAAACAATACAGAGGGATGCTAGCACCCTTACCCAGGTCCCCCCGGTGGTGACATCTTGCAAATCCATGGCACAGTATCACAGCCAGGATACTGACAGTGTACAGTCAAGCCCCAGAACATTCCCCACGGCCACAGGCTCCCTCATGTCGCCCTTTTGGCCCACATCCACTTCCCTCCCACCTTACCCTCCCGAGACCACCACTGACCTGTTCTCTCATTTTGTCATTTCAAGAATGTCATGGAAATGGAATCCTACAGCAAGTCATCTTTTGGGACTGACTCTTTGGTCTCTGGTTTTGAATGAGCTAGTTCTCCTGACAGTGCTCAGGGCTTGGAGCTGATCTAGGAGGGAGAGCCATATCCTTCCTGGGGTGACAGGATATATTCCTAACCCCAAAAGGAGGACTTTGGGCAGATTTAGATCTTAAGCTCTCAAAAAACAAAGTCTGCCATGATTGGGTCAGAATGGTTACTTGGTGGGGCGGGGAGGGGTGAGTTGGGCCCTCTGAGCCTCGGTTTTCCCGCATGGTATGGCCCTCCTTTCCCTCCCGGTCTCGGTTTCCCTCTACCCCTCACCTTCCACCCAGGTTCACAGTAGGGCCTGCCCTTTCCCCAGCATCACAGAGCATTGTGTAAACAGAGCCTGCGTGATCAAGACATGGGAAAAGGGAAGCAGGAAGACATGGCAGGAAGTCACTGGGACTGTCAGAGCAATTAAACACAGGAGTGGGCTCCCCCGGGGCCCTCGCATGCCAGGAAGGTCTGGATCAGCAGGGCAAAGTGTCAGGCGGCCTGGGGAAGGATGGAATGGGCTCTGGGCCTGGGCTCTCATCAGCACACTTCCCTGGCAGGCAGGGCCCTACAGCATCCCATGGGGCACCGCTAGCCTGGGCTCACCAGCCCACTGGGCCCGACCATGACACCAGGGGATCCACAGGACAGAGGCTCATTTCTCTGCACAGTGTTCTCAAGGCCAGTGGCACCCGTCTTTTTGCTCACTGTTTCCAGGGTGTGGCTCTGGTCCGTGTGGCCTCACCTCTCTCCCTACTCCACCTGTGTTCTTCCCTCACCCAGTGGGAGGAGGAAAGGGGCAACAGGAGGCCAAGCCTTGCCCAGAGGCTGCGCCTGGCACTGGGCTCACTTCCTATTGGCTGGGATGTGGTCACATGATCACACCACTGCATGGGAGGCTGGGAAATGTAGTCCTTTATTCTGAGTGGTAGTGTTCCAAACTAAACACCCAGGCTCTAGAGGGGGAGAACAAGACTTAGGAAGCTAATGACAGGTTCTTTCTCTGCAAAACAGGGATCACAAGAGCCATTCCTCCTCATGCAGCATGCTTATGAAGGTAGTGAAGGTTAAACGGGTTGAGCACTGAGTTCCAAACTGGTAGGAGGGCTCAGGAAAAAACATTAGCTTTCCTTGTTTCTTTTTACCAAGTAAGATCCTGCATATGACATCCTGGGACACATGTCGGGTCATGGGCCCTGCCATTGCCGTTGTACTGTTAGCGTCAGTTTACGATGGACTTTCAGCCCAGGGCTCTCTCGTGGACCCTAAGCCCTCTCCCCAAAAGGTTTCCTTATGGACCCCGACGACCCTCTGATGTGGCCATGCCCTGCCCCCGCACTCCCCTACACAGATGGCCCAGCCCTGCAGGAGTCACGCTGGCTCGGCAGGAAGTGGCTAATGCCTCTCGCGTGTGGCTTTTCCCAAATGGTCCGGTCCGCCATGCTCAGTCCCCAGCATGGGAGGAATCCGCGGATGGCAGCAGTGATGCTGGACAGCCTGTCCCCTCCCCTCCAGCACGGATCCAGGATTCTGGCCCAGGCCCTGTACGGGTTAGTGAGGAAGGGGAGATGGAGCCCTCACGTTCGGAGAATCACAATCAGATCACCGTGGGTAGTCCGGGGGCCCCACAAGATAGCTCTTCCTGCACACCTTGTCCCCACGGCTTCTCTGCTCCCTCACCCAGTCCTGACAGCACAGGGCACTTCTCCAACTAGCTCAGAACCCGTTGGCAAGGATAAGGGAAGTAAGTGAAGGGGCGTTGTGGTCTCACGCCTGCCCATATGGGCCTCAGAGAGCTCTAGAACCTTGTTACCCAGATTCTGACAGATGCCCCATCTTGGGCCATAGGGAGCAGGAAGCTCACTGTCCCCTCAAAGGCAGGAGGAATCAAGGCAGAAAGTATTCTGGGCTAGAGAGAGCAAGACAGGGAGCCAGGGCTGCCCCACCAATAAGTGGGTGGGCTTTAGCAGCCACGAACAGGGATGGGGTCAGGGTCAGGGCCAGTGGGCTGACGGTTCGGAGGGAGGACCCACCTCCAGGCACACCCCCATGAAGGCAGGCATGGCTGAGGGGGGCGGCAGGCAGCCTTGCTGCTCCCTGTGCCTTGTGGACCCCTCCCACCAGCCCTGGGCCTTCCAGCAGTTCACATGGGCTCCTCACCCCCTCCAACCAGGCAGACACGAAGCCAAGGAGGAAAACCAAATCCACACCGGCTAACACCAAAGCATCTTCCCAAGTGCAATCATCAAAGCAAACATTAGGACGCTGCCTACATCTGTTAAGTCACACATGCGTGCTTTGGAGCAGTCTTTGGGCACATGCGTGGATGTGGAATGCAGCAGAGCCCGGAAAAAGAGGCACCAGAAGTAGTGTGGGTCCGGGTTCTGGAAGGGCCAGCCACGCTGCCGGCTCTCGGTACCACACCCCAGACCCGGCGCACCCGAACCGAATCAGCTGTTGAGGCCCGAGCGGCAGGAAGACTGCCAGGGAAGCAGTCTGCTTCTCTGGACCAAGAGCCCCCAACGCCTAGCCACAGACTGATGGAACTGTCTCTTCTCCCCGCAGGTGGAGAATTATAACTCGGACCCGCTCATCTGCCGGGCGGGTCTGAAGGTGTGCTTCGGCATCCAGCTGCTCAGCGCCGTCACGCGGGTGGAACGGGCCCTCCCCAAGCTCACCTTGCCCTTCCTGCTGCTCCAGGGCTCTGCCGACCGCCTCTGTGACAGCAGAGGGGCCTACCTGCTCATGGAGTCTGCCAAGAGCCAGGACAAGACCCTCAAGGTGAGCAGCTGCCCCTCCCCGGCGCCCCCAAGGCAGGGAGAAGGTGGCCCCGGTGGGACACCCCCGGGGAATAAGCACCAGGAATCCCAGGCATCTGTTAATTCTAAGGAGTGCCCAAGCCACTAGCTGACTGTCCTCATGACCCAGCTTGCAAGGAAGGAGGAGGGAACGCTGAGAAGTCAGCGCGCCAGACCCCCAGCCAGGCACAGAGCAAAGGAGGCTGCCCTGGAGGGGTGTCTTCAGCTCCGTCATGACTAAGGTCAAGGGCAACAGCCCGCGACCAGCTGCCGCCACCGGGGGGCTCTGCGCACAGAGGTGCCACAGTCCTGCGGGGATCTGGCCTGCCAGAGATTCTTTAAGAGCACGTCCCACAGAGGGGACGGCAAACCACAGGGACCACCTCAGAGCGCCTTCTGCGAGGGGACACGTGGTCGGGGTTGAGGTGTGCCCATTTCGTTTGCCTGATGGAACTGGGAAGAGCCCTGGCCAGAGGAGCACCTGCTGGGCGCTCGTCAAGGGACACCTGCTCCTGAAGGTGGCTCTCTGTGGCTGATTGGGCAAACACAGCCCCAGGGTGCGTTCCTGAGCAGACACGGCTTTGACTGTGACACCACAGCCCGAGCAAGCACATGTAGGGACCCTGACCCGGGGCTGTTTCTTGCTTGCTTGTAAGGAGAGCAGGCAAGTCACACAGATCCCACACCTACTGAGTGGCAGAGATGGGATTCGCACTCAGGTCCTCCGCTCGGGCACCCCAACCCCCCTGCCTCTGCCCCCACATCTTGCTGATAAAGATGCTCACATCCCTGCCAAGTGTCAAGTGCTCCCCTCACACCTTTAGAAAGTGCAGACCTGGGCCCACACCAAGCAGCAGATGAAGAGAAAGAAGAGGGAAAGGAAAGCTGGCTGGTGGTAGTGCCGGTGGGTGGGCGAGGGGCCAGGGGGTGTGGCATAAAAAGTCAGGCACGCCTGCAGCCGGGCCTTGAACCACCCTGGCCTTGGCGCCAGGAGGACCACTCGGTTAATCATTAATTCAGCTATTCATGGGCACGTACTCTGCGCCAGGCCTGGAGAACAGGCAAGCCAAGTCTGACTCTCCCATGCAGGCTGTGTCCCAGCAGAATGAGCAATAAACAGAAATCTGACCAAGTGATGATGAGACAGGGGGTCCTGTGACGGGTGGGCTGGGCGACCAGAGGGGGTGGTGGAGCTCTTCAGGTGGGGTACACAAGGAGAATGGCAGAAGAGCCTTCCTGGCCAAGGAAGAACGAGCATGAAGACTCCAGGCTGGTGAGAGCATGGTGTGCGAGCCGAGCAAGGGAACGGTGGCCTGTGTCCCCAGAGAGGCCGGCAAGGAAAGCAGGGTCTCTAAAAGGCCTCTGCTCGCACACCCATGTTTATGGCTAAGAGGTGGAAGCAACTCAGAGTCCGTCGATGGATGAACGGATACATCAGCTGTGGTCTAGACCAACAATGGTATTCAGGTATTCAGCCTTAAGGAAGGGAATGAAATTCCAACTCATGTCAGAACATGGGTGAACCTTGGGGACATTACGCTCAGCAAAATAAGCCAATTGCAAAAGAAAAAGTACTGTATGATTGCATTTGTATGCAATATCTAAAGTAGTCAAAAAAACATAGAAATAGAAAGTAGAATGGTGGTTGCCCAGGGCTGTGGGAGCAAGGAGAGGAAATTTAATGGGGCCAGAGTTTCAGTTTTACAAGATGAAAAAGTTCTAGAGATCTGTTGCCCAACCACATGAATATACTTAACACTACTGAACTGTGCACGTAAAAATGATTAAGATGACAAATTTTATGCTATGTTCCTTACCATGGTATTAAAGAAAGGAAATTTGGAGGTGCCTATTAGCAGTCCCACTGGAAATGGCAAATAGGCAGTCAGAGATACACATCTAGAGTTCAGAGAGAGGTCTGGCTGGAGACAGAAATTCCTGAGTCACCAGCAATGGATGGTTTTCAAACCACGAGACCGGATGAGGTTACTCCAGAGAAGGAGAGGGAGGGCCATGGCCATGCTTGTGGGCCACACCACCCTCCAGAGGTCAGCAGGGCCATGGGTAAGCCTAGTCTGAGAGCGGGCTGCTAATGAGGCAGGGAGACAACTAGGAGGGTGGAAAGCCATGCAAAGCACAAGAGGAGAGGGTTTCTAGAAGGTTAACTCTGGTCAACTTTTGAATGATGCTGAGAAATCAAATCGTATGAAAGCAAAAAGTGTTCCCTGACTCCTGTGACCAGAAGGTCACTGGAGCCCATGCCGAGGACGCTCCTGAGGGCTGGTGGGAGTGAAAGTCAGGAGCACCAGATAGCTGAGCACCAGATAGAAGGCGGGGGTGTGTAGACAGGGAGTGGAAATCACCCTTTGGAGATGGAGGCACAGACGGGTCCATAGCTGGAGAGAGAACGAGTCAAGGGAGGATGTGAGTTGATTTAAGAAAGGGAGTGCTAGTTATGGAAAAAATAAAAATTAAAATTAATTTAAAAAAAGAGGAGTATCAGAACATGATGGGATATTTAAATGTATTTGAACCATCATCTGATAAGAAGGCAATGATGGCATAAAGAAGGGAGTCCTCCGCTCACAGGGGTGCGGCTGGAGCACTGGCCATGCTGCCCCCCGCTGCCCACCCCCTGCCTGCAATGTCCCCTCCTGTGGCCCTGACTTCTGGTCTTTCCCAATTTGCAGATTTACGAAGGTGCCTACCATGTTCTCCACAAAGAGCTTCCTGAAGTAACCAACTCTGTCTTCCGCGAAATAAACATGTGGGTCTCCCAAAGGACAGGGGTGGCAGGAGCGGGGTCCTCACCGTGAGTGCATGGGCTGCATGGCCAGCGCACGGTTGGGAAAGTGGGCAGAGGACAGGCAGAAGCTGGCTTCTCACGTGTGGCTTGCCAGGGGGAGGGGGGAGGAAATCACAAATTGGAGGAATCCCTAGCATGATTTTGTTGTATACCAGACTGCCTGCTACCGGGTCTACCTTAAGGCGTAGACATGTTGTGCAAAAACGGAGAAGGGTCCCAGGGAGGAAATGTGCTCCAATGTCCTTAAACCCAACCGAAGCCTCTGCCCTGCCTCTCTTGCCCGCCCCCCTACAAGTCTCCCAGGAATTCCTGGTGTTCCTTGGACACCTGACTGCAATAATTAGAGGAGTCTCCCCTCCTGCCCTTCCCTCCAGCCCCCACCCCACAACCCTCCCCAGCTGGCCCTTTCTCTGGCCATGGGACGAGGTGGCACGTGCCAGCTCCCCTGGGGGCAGACTCACGTGCCCTCCGAGACCCAGAAAATGCATGGGACTTCCTTGCCACCCATGACCCATGTCAGCACCTCGTCAGCTTGGAAGGATAAGGCTTGGCCCACTGAGAGAACTGGGCGGGAACCCCCTGCGTGCTGCCAGGGGAGCCTGAGGCTGCCCACCGAGCACTCTATACATTCAGAGTCTGCCTTTCCTTGCATGACTCGTTGTATCTGACACTATGAGAAGGCAATGGTATTGAAGATGAGATGTCTAACATATAATGTATATTCCAAAGCAGAGATTATTTGGGTGGGTGGGTGGGACCGTGTTGGAGCCTGATGCCCCTGCCCAGCACGGGGACAGGCTGGCTGCAGGGCCCTAGGTGGAGTTGCGGGCCCTGGAAGCAGAGCCCAGAGCACAGCAGTGGGCGGTGGCGGACCTGTCCTGAGTCCTGGCCCGCTGGGCCCTCAGCTGCCCTGGGAGCCTCGGTGCTGGCAGCACAGCTCCCTCTGGTGGCAGAAGAGGTGAGTCGCTACTCCGTGGCCCTGCCCTGGGCTGCAGGCCCCACCCCGCCAGAAGGGCACTGGCGAGCGGGCATGGGCCCACCTTTCCCAGCAGAGGGCCCCGCAACACCTGACCTGCCTTTCTCAGGTGCCAACCCCCCCGCCCCCCACCCTGGGCCCTCCCTTGGCGCCAGCAATAAATGGGGATCACCGCCCACTGCGGGAGGACTTTCACTTTCCAATGGGACTGTTGTTACCTCATGAGGCTCCTTAGGGCACATATGACCCTGGGTGGGGATGGAACCACGAGGGGGCACCTGCTCGGCCGCAGGGTGCAGTCCAGAGGCCTCAGGGCCCTGGATGAGGCGGCCGCTCCCCAGCCAGGCCCTCTGACTTTGGGGACTGGGAGTTGGGGCTCCTACCCCCTTCTTCCTTCAGCAGTGGGAACTGTGGCCCTTCAACCTATGCCCTGTTCTTCTGGGACTTACTCTGGGTTTCCAGAGGGGTGTCCCCCCTGCTGTCCTTGCAGGGGCCCTGACCACACCATGGCATAGCCGAGGTCTGGTCACCTTCCAATGGGCAGACCCCAGCCCCAGTGGAAAGTCCTGCCATCCTGGGGGGACTGAGGTCTCTGTTCTCCTGCCCTTCTGGTGGGGATGGGGTCAGCGGAGGGCAGGGCCCACGGTCCCACAGAGAGAGGCTTTCATTGCCCCCATATCACTTCTCCGGCTTCTCTTTCAGAGGAGAAAAATGTAAAAAATGTACTGAGAGGAGGTCAGCCCCCGCCTGTTCTTGTATTTCTGCTCCTTGCCTGCAGAAAAGCAGAAATACCACCCACAAACCCATAAACCCCCCAAACCTCGGGCGCCCCTGAGCCCAGATCTGGAATTCTCACCCAGAGCAGGCATCACGCGAGTCACACACAGTCGCTGTGCCTCCCACGACTGCCGCCTCTCCCTAATCATGTGCCAGCTTGGCCATTTCCCAAATTAAAAATCAGGCACATGGTTTGACCAGGAATCATTTGGATGCATGGGTTTATTTATATGAAAGCTCTGACAGAGGCAAACTCAGTCACATTTACATATCTGGTTAAAGGTTAAAAAATTGCCTATATTAAAAAGAAAAAAAAAATATTTGGAAGCAGGATGGTCTCCTAAACAGGAGGGGACGGGGACATGGCCACTCCCAGTGCTGAATGGAAGCAGGTGTGGGAGGCAGACACCAGCTGTGCCTGGAGTCCCACCTAGGGCCACACCAGGGCCACTGGCCCGCCTGTCCTGGGGAAAGCTGTGCAGGTCTCGAATTGAGTTCCTCCTCAGTGGCGATGCTCCGTGCTGACACTGGGAGCTTCAGAGTCGTCCCTTCACCACGACGAGGAGCTGAGTTTGGAAGGGAAGTGAGGTCCTCCGTGGCCCGGCCTTGAGAAGGTGAGAGGAAGGACCTGAAGATGCACACTTCCCGGGACCCGACACGGAGGCATCACCTTCCTCTGGAGTTCGGAGGTCACGCTGGTCCATACAGAAACCATGGGGCTCAGGCCTAATAGTCTTTCTAGGAAAAGATGCCCTTTACAGTGTTCCGGAATGGTGGGGGGGAGGGGTGTTGCTCCTTTGCAGGGATGGGGGTAGATGGTCACCGCCCCCCCACCCCCGCTTCTAGGGGCCACTGGGGCATACCTTGAGAGCGCCAAAGGATGCTGGGAAGGCCTGCCTGCTGTGTTCTGCACCTGTGGCAAGGTCCCACACTGCCTTTTCTCCCTTTCACCAATCACTAACATAAACCTGCTGCGGTCACCGTGATCTTCTAAGCACTTTGCCAGTTACTATCTCCGCAGCTCAGCTGCACCTCTCTGTGCGCACTGTTACTGGAGACTCGCAGTCAGTTCAGAACTATCAAAGGAATCATGTATGCCACAGCTAATCCTAATAAACCGAATGTTTTCTGCACAGTGGTGTCATCGTCTGTCCCATCCCAGACCACAGCGCTCCCCGTACAGAGAACAGCAGGCTTTCTCTCGGGCCTGGGTTGAGCTGTCAGATGACCCAAGCCAGTGGGTGGGGACTTGATTTTCCCTCCCGTTCTAGGGAATTGTGCTGGAGCAGACTGCTCAGTGCTTTCTCCTCCTGAGTTGGCCATCGCCCAGATGGGGAGCCCAGCCCTGCCTCCCGCGGGTCTAGACGCGGCGGTTAGTGCCTCACCGGCGCGGCTCCCCCAGTCTCAGCTCTCCTGCTGCTGGGCCCAGGGCTCTGCTGGCCCTCCTCCACTCCGGGGCCCACAGTTAGCTCCGCCTCCAGGGTAGGGCCACAGGACCCTGCCCTCTGGCCCCACTGCTGTCGCCTTCCCCTCCCGCCAGATGGCGACAGCGCCCTCCTCAGGGGATGCCCTTCCAGCCTTCCCCACACAGCCGCGGAGGGGGTCTTAAGTGAGTCAGAGGTGGCCCCTATCACCCACAACCTGCCCGTGGCCTCCGTGCCACGGTGAGCCTCTCCCTCCCGTGTCCACGTGCTTCCACACGCCAGCCTCCCTCTGGCCACCTCGGAGGCTTTTCCTAACCACTCGGTTTAAAGCCCGCACGCCCACCCTGGCTTCTTCCCCACCTTCTGTGTCACCAGCACGTTACCGCCATCTGACAGGGCCTGTGTTCTGCTTGACGACACATAGCTCTGCCCTTCCACCAGAACTGAGCTGCAGGAGGCTGTGGGCTTGCATTAGGCTTCTGGCCTCCAAACTTGTCAGGTGGGGGAGGAATGGGATGGAGAAGGGAGGGGTTAAGGGACGATGCAGGCCCTGGGGCTGCCCCCCAAAATGAGGGCAGAGGGACACAAACCTGCCACTCCAGTGCCCAACAGTTGTGGAGGCAGGAATAGGGGCAATAAGAGCACAGGGGACCAGCCCAGAGGCAGCTCTGCAGCAGAGCAGAAAGATGAATAGCAGTGGGGTGCACAGGTCCTGCGGCAAGGGGGCTCAGGGCAGGACTTGAGGATGGAGGGAGCTCAGGTTGGTGCCCACAGCAGCACCGAAGGATAGTGCAGTGAGGGGGTTCACTGGGGTGGGTGCAGCAGCAGGACCAACCATGGGGAGCCCACAGGACACAGTGCTGCCCCTGTAGGAGCCACCTATCAGGCTATGGCCTCAGGTAGAAGACACAACCATGAACAAAATGCAGGCTAGCAGGGAGGGGCAGCCTGGCCTCTTTCTCCTCCCACCCTCCCCTCTCACTGCAAGTGAAGTCTTAAGCACATGGCCCAAGATGGCTGCTCCAGCTCCTGCAATTGCACTGTCATGCCAGCCCATAGGAGGAGAAGAAAGGGGCAGGCATGTACCTTTCAAGGAAAAAGCCAGAGCCCACACTTAGTATCTCAGATCACATCTAGGAGCCAGTGGCACAGCCACAGACAAACGCATGGGGGCCCAGGAGCCCACAGAACAGGACTGTCTCGGGTATTGGGGGAGACAGCAGGCTGTGCCCAAGAAAGAAGTGCCTGCTCTAAGGCTTTCAAGGACAGGAGGCCCAGGGTCGGTATCTGCCTGGAAGATGCCAACAGGCGCAAGAATGAGCCAGAGGTGAGGCTGGCCCGACTGGGGCCAGGACAGTGGGGACAAAGGATGGGTGGCTACTGAAGAGGTAAAATTAACAAGGTTTGGTGGCCCTTGAGGGCCAAGGGGTCTGGAGGAAACATAAGGAATGCATGCATGTCTCTAAAACGCTACAGATAAGAAAAGCTTACAAAGTATGCCCCAAATGTCCCTGTTGTATCTTCCGGGAAAGAATGGAAATTTACACTGAAATTGACCTCCGTTGAGCGCCCAGGGGGAATTTTCGACACCAGCTTTAGGTGGCTCCCAATGCTGCCCTCATCCACACTGGTCAGCAGACAGGCTGGGAGGGATTCAGTGATTGGCTCACAGCCAGCGCAGACTCTGAGCTCCAGCCCAGGTGTCAGAGACCCTGGTGCAGGATACCCCATCCCAGAGAAGGCAAACACACGACACAGCCCTGGCAGCAGCACGCTAGGGCAGTGCTCAGATCTCAAGCCATCAGTAGGGCCTGCTATAGCCTAAGGGTGGCTTCTGGGCTCAGAGGCAGAAATTCCCAGAAGCCTGAGGGCCCAAGCCCTCCCTCGGAGGCCTGCTGATAGAAACTTTCCCCAAGGGAGAAATTTTTATGCTTTCAGAATGTCTGCTCTGGATGGAAAGCTGCTCCTAGTGCTAGCAAGAGCTCACCTAACCGGGTGACACCAGCGCTCAGCTGTCAGCCTCAACCCCAACACAGGCTCCTGGGTCCGCTGCAGTGACATGGGACATTAAGGGCTGTACAGTGGACCAAAGAACATCTGTGGAACCATCACTTTCTTTCTAGTCCTACTTTTTTTGCAAGTGGGGGAGATTTTAATCGATGGTTGGAAAAATATATTTTCATTATAGACCTGCCTTGTGTAATGGCTATTGGGGTCAGGACCAGGGTGAGGCCGAGGAAGGCACTTGCCTTGGACACAGTGTAAAAGGGGCACCAAGAATCTTCAAGCAAGTAAGTAACACTCCCACGTGATCTAAGTTAAAAGTAACATCAAAAACGCACGATGAGGGGCGCCTGGGTGGCTCAGTTGGTTAAGCGACTGCCTTCGGCTCAGGTCATGATCCCGGAGTCCCAGGATCAAGCCCCACATGGGGCTCCCTGCTCAGCGGAAAGCCTGCTTCTCCCTCTCTCACTCCCCCTCGCCAACACCCCCCGCAACGCCCCGCTGTGGCTCCTTTCTCCCTGGGGAGTGTGACAAGCTGTCCCCATATTACACCTTATCCTTTATCAAAGCTGTTTGTTGCTTCTTTGCTCAGTGCCCCGTTGATCTAATTTTCCTTCTGTGAAAAAAATGTGTCAGCCAGCACCTTGAGTTGGGACAGGGGCCGCCCTGAGCAATCTCGGGGGCCCGGAAGCTCGGCCACACGGGCTTACCACTACCTCCTTCCCTGCCAGGCTCACCGAGGCTGTTCTCACGGTTTCCTGTTTACAAAAGCACACTGGCCACCTTCCCCACCTCTGACCACAAGCGGCCGACAGCATGAAGGGGTGGCAACGGGGCGACGGGTGCCCCAGGGCCCAGCGGCTGAGGGGACGGGAGGTGGTCCTGGGCATGCGCACTCTGCCGGCCCCACCCCCCCCACCCCCCCGCCGGCACAGCTCACCAGTCTTGCACCAATTTATTTATTTGACAGAGAGAAGCACAGCTAGAGAGGGAACACAAGCAGGGGGAGAGAGGGAGAAGCAGGCTTCCCACCGAGCAGGGAGCCCGATGTGGGGCTCCATCCTTGGACTCTGGGATCATGATCTGAGCTGAAGGCAGACGCTTAAGGACTGAGCCACCCAGGCGCCTCCCTAGTATCTATTTTTATTTTAAAAAATGCATCATAATTGGGGTGCCTGGGGGGTGCAGTTGGTTAAGCATCCTACTCACGTTTCGGCTCAGGTGATATCTTGGGGTCATGGGATCAAGCCCTAGTCAGGCTCTGTGGTCAGCATGGAATCTGTTTGAGAATTCTCTCCCTCGCCTTTTCCCCCCTCCCCTCACTCGTGCTCTTTCTAATAAATAAAATCTTTTAAAAAATGCATAACTTAAAAAAATCATTTTAATGTTTAAACTTCTTACTACATACTTTGGCACAGGTGGGAGTTAGTGTGTGGTCAAGGGGGCCACGGGTGGCCCCACCCTCCCTGTGTGGGCACTAGAGCAAGCAGAGTGACCTCGCAAAGCTAAAGTCAGCCCCTGCCACACCC
>PITA01023151.1:0-28785 GCA_004023965.1 Spilogale gracilis
AATGCCATTCCGATCAAAATTCCACCAACATTCTTCAAAACGTTAGAACAAACAATCCTAAAATTTATATGGAACCAAAAAAGACCCCGAATCGCTAAGGAATTGCTGAAGAAGAAAAGCAAAGCTGGGGGCATCTCATTACCTGACTTCAGGCTTTATTACAAAGCTGTGATTACCAAGACAGCATGGTACTGGCACAGAAACAGAGAAATAGACCAATGGAACAGAGTGGAGAGTCCACATATGGACCCACAAGTCTATGGGCAAATCATGTTTGACAAAGCAGGAAAAAACATCCAGTGGAAAAAGACAGTCTCTTCAATAAATGGTGCTGGGAAAATTGGACAGCTACATATAGAAGAATGAAACTAGACCATTCTCTTACACCACACACAAAGGCAAACTCGAAATGGATGAAAGACCTCAACGTAAGCCAGGAATCCATCAAAATCCTGGAAGAGAACATAGGCAATAACCTCTTTGACATCGGCCACAGCAACTTCTTTCAAGACAAAGGCAAAGGAGACAAAAGAGAAAATGAACTTCTGGGACTTTATCAAAATAAAAAGCTTCTGTCCAGCAAAGGAAACAGTCAGCAAAACAAAGAGGCAACCCACGGAATGGGGGAAGATATTTTCAAATGACACTACAGGCCAAGGGCTGGTATCCAAGATCTATAAAGAACTACTCAAACTCAACACCCAAAAAGAAGATGAACACATCAAAAAATGGGCAAGAGATATGAAGAGGCACTTCTCCATAGAAGATACACAAATGGCTAACAGACACTGAAAAAACGTTCAGCGTCACTAGCTTCAGGGAAATTCAAATCAAAACCACACTGAGATACCACCTGACACCAGTCAGAATGGGGAAAATTAACATGACAGGAAACAACAAGTGTTGGAGAGGCTGCGGAGAAAGGGGAACCCTCTTACACTGTTGCTTGGAATGTAACCTGGTGCAGCCGCTTTGGAAAACTGTGGAGATTCCTTAAAAAATTGAAAATAGAGCTACCCTATGACCCTGCAATTGCACTACTGGGCATTTACCCCAAAGATACAGATGTAGTGAAAAGAAGGGCCATATGTACCCCAATGTTCATCGCAGCAATGGCCACAATCGCCAAACTGTGGAAAGAGTCATGGTGCCCATCAACAGATGAATGGATAAAGAAGATGTGGTACATATATACAATGGAATACTATGCCTCCATCAGAAAGGATGAATATCCAACTTTTATAGCAACATGGACTGGACTGGAGGAGATTATGCTGAGTGAAATAAGCCAAAAAGAGAAAGTCAAGTATCGCATGGTTTCACTTACTTGTGGTGCATGAGGGATAACCTGGAGGACAGTGGGAGAAGGAAAGTAAATGGAAACTAGGGTAATACAGGGAGAGAAATGAAACACCAGAGACTTTGGACACAGAAGCAAACTGAGGGACTTGGAGGGAGGGGGATGGAGGGATGTGAGAGCCTGGTGGTGGGTACTGGGGACACCTAAAGCATGGAGCACTGGGTGTGGGGTACAGGGAATGAATCTTGGAACACTGGAAAAAAAATTTAAGTAACAATAAAAAAAATTTAAAAATAAAAAATAAAAAAATAAAGGTCTAAAAAAAAAAAGAAAATGTTACTATCCTTCTGGGTCTTGTTCTTGGTTGTATCCACATTTTTGTATGCTCCCTGGGAAATCTTCTCTAGTCCATACTTTCAAATACTGCAAATATATTGATGACTCCTAGATTTTACTTTTGCCCAGAGTTATGTCTAGAGCTATTCAAAATGCTAGTAAGCTATAAGATAATGAGCTTGTCCAGAAGGATACATATAAACATACTACTTCCTTTCTTGAGAAAATCTTCCTATAAAAAAACTGCTGAACTAAATAAAAGTATGCACAATAAAATAGTTGATTACAGTCTAGTTCTAGTTCCTTATCTGGTCATACACCAGCAACTAACAAAGAGTTTGCAGGGGCGCCTGGGTGGCTCAGTTGGTTGAGCCACTGCCTTTGGCTTGGGTCATGATCCTAGAGACCTGGGATCGAGTCCCGCATTGGGCTCCCTGCTCAGCGGGAAGCCTGCTTCTCCCTCTCTGGCGGCGCCTGGGTGGCTCAGTTGGTTGAGCGACTGCCTTCGGCTCAAGTCATGATCCCAGAGACCCGGGATCGAGCCCCACATCGGGCTCCCTGCTTGGCGGGAGGTCTGCTTCTCCCCCTCTCACTCCTCCTGCTTGTGTTCCCTCTCTGGCTGTGTTTCTCTCTGTCAATTAAATAAATAATCTTTAAAAATAAGTTTGCAGACACACATGGAGTTGCAAAGACATTTCAAATTGGATATTCCATAAACAACCTGACCTTCCCAACAATGAAGAAAAAATAGCTAGCAGACAACCTCTGTATTTCTACACAAATGTCACAGACATGGCCACTACCATCACTACTACTATCCTTACCCACTCTTTCTGATACTATCACCACATAGGTCCCAGGTTACTGTATCTGTACACACATCTCCATAACTTGCTATGGACATTTGGTGACCCTCCAGACTACTCCTCTCCTAGCTCTGGAAACCTGACTTTCCTGCATAATTTTTAGCTCTGCTCATATTTTTGGTTTTGGCAACTCCACTCCTGTCCTGGTTCCATAGATCCCAATCTATACTTCATCCAGCCTCCCCATCAGAGACCTGGGTTGAATTGGATCTTACCTAGAGCCCATGGTTTTTCTGACCCCCTCTCACCCACAGAGTCAAGGACCTGCAGATCTGTGTTTCATGTTAAGGATGCAGCTGGGAAACCTGCTGTACCTTCACCCTAACACCTCCTCAAGTTAATATTTAAAAAGAAGCTTTGTTATACACTTTGAATGTGTTCCACCAGGGAGGCAGCTACATGACACCCACTGAAACTGCTTGGTCTACTTGAAATTACATAAATAATTGGGGTTTGGCCTACATTTTTAACCCAAAATACAGGAGAGGGAGACATTCTAAGTTCCCTTGGAACTGTAGGTAGGAATCTCTAACCTCCATTTTATTCCTGGTCCAAAAAGCTGTTGCTAATCCAACCAAACTATCTGCCAAGTGAATGGGAAACCTTAAAATGCATTGAGTATCAAATCCCACTGAACTGCACTCATTGCTTCTCAAAATCTTCCACTTTCTCCTTGTGGGGTGCCTGGGTGGCTCAGTCAGTTAAGTGCCTCAGTTCTTGATCTTAGCTCAGATTTTGATCTCAGGGTCATGGGTTCAAGCCTCATATTAAAAAAAAAAAGAAAAGAAAAGAAAAAAAAAAGAAAAGAAAAAAAAAGAAAAGAAAAGAGAAAAAATCTCCCAGTTTCTCTTTATTCTCAGCTTCTGTTCAGTGAAGATCCACGTCTTCACTCTTGCACAGAAAATTACATACATCTGAACTTTATTTACCACTATGACCACCAGCATTGTCTATCACAGATTTATCTCTTACTTGTCCTTCAATCATAGCTCAAATCTTCCTTGACCACTTAAATCTCCTCTATACCCCATCATAATATGCTCATTCATAACATTTACCAAATTTACATTTTTATATCTTGTACTTGTATACTCACATGTTTGTGATTCAACCACATGGATGGGAACTATACAGGGGCATACCATATCTAGTTTTGCTCACTCTATAACACCAGCAGCAGCACAGCACCAATTGCATATTAGGGATCTGATAAATAGTCACTGACTGAATGACATGAATGAATTATTAATATGGATCACTTCCTACTAAACTCTGACCTCTGTAAATAACTCTGCAGTCCATATATTCACAAAGCAAAACCAAAAGAGCTTATAGCATGGCCCAATTCAAAGAAGGCTACAAAATAGAGACTTCTTTCTGATCCAACATCAGTATGAATACATAACCCTTCTTTCAGTTTATGTAATGCCCCTATTATCTTTTAGAGATTATTGAATAAGATCTATGCTAGTTTGTTCTCTTGTCAGCTTGGGTATAGTTCCCAAAATCCTTTTCCTTGGATAGTGTTTGCTTAGAGTTGGCAAAAAAGTGAGATTGTGAGAGATTTCAGATGGAGAAGTAAAGCAATAGCTATTACACTAAAATGTCTTTGGTTAGAAGCAGTAAGAAAGAGAGGTATAGGTAGGTTCCAATTTGCCCTCATGTTTTCCTGCTCCATCTCCAGTTTTCTTCCCTATCCAAGGCTCACCACCAGATGCTTCACTGCAACCTCACAGAGCAGTATAACCAAACAAAGCCAACAACCTTCCATACTCTTCTGCATCGATCCCCTCACAGCCCAACTCTCATAGCCTGACACACCTACTCTTCAGATTTTCCTCCAAGTTCCAACTGTTGCACCTGCCCTGGACCTGATTAGTGGCCTTTACCATAATATTTGAACTATTCTTTTCAGACCTCTATTTCTCTCTTGCAATATGTTCCTCCCACAGTTGTAAGAAGTTTTATTCTTTTTTTCTTGAGTTCTAATTCTTACCATTAATTTCTTATACTATAGAACAGCCCTGTTGATTGAACTCTGACTGATACAAGATCCTAAACAAACTACTGAATTGAAGTATTATTTGCTTTTAAAAAATATATGGTGCCAAGGTAAAATTAGAATGATCTGATCTCGCCTTACTTTCACTTCCTATACTTCCTGAATCTTCCATCTGTACTTTCTTATCTCTCAATGGGAAGGAATATGAAAAGCTTTCAAATCCATTCCTTTAACTTTACTCTTTTTGTAAGTGTTTTTAATTACTCAGGTAATGCAAAAATAGGATATATTTTCATCATAAAATGTCCACAAACTATGTCTCAATAAAAATTTTCAAAATGTTAACCATACAGAAGTATATAAAGTAAAAATGAAAACCTCTTTTCACTATCACTCTCCATTCTATATCACTCCCCCCAGAGGTAACCTCAATGCTAACAGTGCTGTGTATATCCTCCCAGAATTTTTCCTATGCATGTGCAAACACGCATGGAATAGAATGTGCAAACATGCATAGAATTTGAGGTGTTTTTTCACAAAAATTGGATCATACTATATACATTTTTATGCTACCTATTTCTTTCATCTTAAAATATGCCTTGGCAATCCCTCTCTGTCAGTACAGATAGGTCTGTTCCATCTTGTTTACAGCTACACAATAGCATTTCATAGCAAGGAGGTACAATAATTTAGTTTTTCCACTACAGATGGACCACTAGTTTACAGTCCTTTAAAACTATAAACATCCTTGTATAAGTCTCCTTGTACAGATGTGCAAGCATTTTTACAAATGAATTTTCTGCATCAAAGTATATTTGCATTTTAAACTTTGATATAATAGTGCTAAATTATCTAACAGAATGGCCATATGGATCCCACCAATAGTGTGCGAGAATATCAATTTCCCACACCCTAATCACACTACACATTATCATTAATTTTTTGCCAAAATAATGGGCAAAGAAAATATGATTTTTGTTTCATTTTTCATTCTCCTGATTATTAGTGAGAAAGAACATCTTTTCATATGCTTTTTGGCCATTAGTATTTCTTCAATGAATTGCCTATTCATACCCTTTCTCATTTTCTAAAGATTTGTTTTCTTACTGATTTGTAGAGCAGTTGGTATATTATGGATGTTAATCAGTTGTCTTCTACGTATGTTGCAAATATTTTTTCCAGTCTTTTTTTCTCGTTTTTTTCTTTTTTTTTTTTTTCATTTTGTTTCACAGATCACAAACAGAAGCAATTACAAGGCCAGGAAGGTAATGTAATTGTATGATGCTTACCAGGTGTAAGACATTAAGGAACAAAGTAATAATGACCACCTAGTAGTATTAACATTCTACAAAAAGTATTCAAAGTAACATTACAAAAAAAAATATTTGAAGTTCTGTGCAGGAAATTACGAGCCATGAATTTGAGACCTAGATTTCAGTGAGTTTTTGTTATTGTTGCTGTTTTGTTGTTGTTGAGCTAGTCAGAGATTTTTGTTTTCTTTTCTTTTTACTTTTTCATTTTTAATTTATTTTATGTTGTTGAATTTGCATTTTCCATTGTGGCCTCTAGGTTAATTTAATATTTTGCTTATGAAGGCCTTGTTTTCTTGTGTCTTAGTCTAAGATATGTAGATTTTATGTTCATTTCTTTATGTTCATTTTATGTTCATTTGTTTAATCCAAATAGAACTTAGATTATGGTAAAGAACTAACTGTATTAAATTGTTATTTTTCTCCCCAAAAAATCTTTTACTAAAGAGTCCATCGTGTTCCCCTTATTTTAAATGTCACATTTTATCACACGATAAATTCTATTTTTAAAAAATAGGCTATTTTGGCATTTTATTAGTCTGTTCAGCTCAGGTCATGATCCCAGAGACCCGGGATTGAGCCCTACATCGGGCTCTCTGCTCAGCCGGAAGCCTGCTACTCCCCTTCTCACTCCCCCTGCTTGTGTTCCCTCTCTCGCTGTATTTCTCTCTGTCAAATAAATAAATAAAATCTTTAAAAAAAACAAAAACAAAAAACAAGAGGGCAGAAGTAAAGTACGTGTGACTTAAAAGGAATGATATTTAGTCTCTCCTTCTAAGAATACATCCTAAGGAAAAAATAGTGAAATACAAGTAAATATTTATGTACAAATATGTTTGTGGCAGAGACTGCTGTCTCCCAAAATCTCTTTTCTTTTTCCTCCATGGTAATAGACATGCCAAGCATGTTATTGCCCAGTTATGCTATATATTCAAGTTTCATTTGCTTGTGTGTGGCTGTATGACTAAAAAATAACCAAAAGTGTGTACTACTTCTGGACCAAAGCTCTTAAATAGTAGGCATACCTCTGCCCTGCTCTATTTCCTTTCCCTGTGAGTCTGAGCATAGGTATTCAAGTGACACAGGTTTCAGAAGGACTAGTAGAATGAGAAAGACAGAAGAACTCTGAATTCTTGAATGATTGCATGAAGTAAAACCATGACCTGACTCCAAATTCATCTTATTGCTTGAAACAAATTTCTCTCTGATTTAAGCCATTACATGTTAAAGTCAGTCTATTTATTATAACAGTTGACATTATCATAACAAATACTATACTAATGTATTATAATAATGCAGTATTAGTATTGTACTATACTAATACAATGCTCATTGTAACATCACTGATATTAGGAAAATATAAAAAACAATCTAACACTAGGGAACTTCCAAACAATGGAAAATTATGCACTCCTTATAAAGTATGTGCATAGTAAATCATAAGGGCTAGAGAAAGTTTTGTTGTATAATATTAATAAAACAAAGTAATATATATATTATAATCTCAATTATGTAAATGAATTACATCAATTATAAAAAGACTAGAAGAAAATAGGCTAATATGTTTTTAGCAGTTGCCTTTTCATAGTGAAACTGTGCTCTTTTCCCAATTTATTCTTTGTTATACTTTCCAGATTTTCTATAATCATCATGCACTACTCTTATAATCACAAAAATTCAAAATAAAACTTGAAAAAGACTGAAAATTCAGTGGAGACACTGAAAACATTTATGATATGATGTTATGAGAGAAGAGCAGAATACAAAATTATGTTCATTTGGATTGCATCTATGTAAAAAATGTGTATGCAAGTTTAGGATGAATAAGTCTAGAGATTTAATGTACAGCATGATAACTATGGTAAATAATACTGAATTGAATATCAGACATCTGCTAAGAGAGCAGATTTCAGGTGTTCTCATCACAAAAACATGGTAACTATGTGAGGAAATAGTATATTGATAAGTTTGACTATAGTAATTATTTCACTGTGCATAGGTATATCAAATCATAATGTTGTACACCTTAAATATACATAATTTTATTTAAAATATAAATTTTTAAAAATAAGTAATTAGTTAAATTGGATGCAGACTAGAAAGGGAAATGCAAAAATGAAAATAGCTGCTGTATTAGAGGGCTTGTGGGTGATTTGTTTGTTTTAAAACTTTTCCTTCAATATAATCATAATACTGTTTTACTCCAATAAAAACATGATGTATAATTTTTAACCTAGTATATTACCCTCAAATATTTACACTTTCTAGTGTTTATTACACTGCAATTTGAGCCTCAACTGTGTATGGTATTTTTCTGGATCAGCTACTTCATGGGCTACAATCTAAAATGTTTTGAGTTCATTCTTTAACTCAGTTTATTCTTGAACCAATCAATCTACCAGGTTAATGGAAGGGTTACTCAAAGGAGAAGAAGCATTGCTGGTGATCAGTTTGTATAGTACTTAAATTAATACTGTACAAACCTGGCCATTTCCCTTTATCTTCTTTTCTTCTTTCTACTACAGTTCAGCTAACAGTTCAGGGCTGTTTACAAGTTAATAAAAGAGATGGTGTAGGATTGCTGGGTGTCCTCCGGGAGCTGGTGATGGGCTTTTGTCATTGGCACATTCTTTTGCACTGCTGGCCATTTAAAGCCTATTAGCAGGATGTGCAATAGACTGAGAGTGTTTTACTTGGAAAAGAGTACATAAGTCTCACTCCTTGCAGCATATGTTCATCCACACAGTTAAAATGCTTCAAATACATCCTAATTTTCCCTGCACCCCTTTGAACTCTGACCAGCTCTTCCTCTACCTCTGGTATTGGTATATCCTAGCTTAGCTGAAATGAAAGTTGAAAAAACCTTCTTGTGTGAAACAAGCTGAAAAGAAAATAATAGAGGTGTCTGTGGTGTCTACCTGAACAAGAAAGAGGAATTTCAGACATTTTTCTTGCTTGCATCCTCATAGTAAGACTGTTGTTAGGCAAAACAAGGATACTGCCCAGCTACAACTAAATCCTCTCTACTGAGGCTGAGGAGGAGCTCAGATGGATGTCAGCCTAAGAGATTCAGAATGTGCTAGACCCTGAGCTGGAGATCAGCCATCCTTTGCTATAATTCTTTCCCTTCTCTTTAATAGAATGTGTTTTTGTGTAGAGCTCTAGCAATGTCTCTACTGGGCACAAAATGACCTACCCCAAATAGATTGGTTTTGGGGGAATAAGCTATGGATTATTTGAAGTAATACAGGCTGATCAGAAATTGGCATTTTTGAAAGAAGAAAAATATTCTAGGGTTCATCAAACTTGCAGGGAAATTCAAAGAATTGCTTAGTCAGAAATGTTATAACTTGCATGCGAAATATCTGAAGTCCTTCTAGTACTTCCCAAAGACACAGCGATGACATATCAAATAACTGAGAGCAATAGCTACTTGAAGAAGAATCTTGTCATCATCTTGGGGTGAATTCTCCTAGAATTCTTATTTGAAAAGGGCTAGTCATCCTTAGCAAAACTGTAAAGTTGGTAACTTGGCTTCCACATTTCCAGACTTTCCTTTCTCATCCTCCAGGTGCCCACCACCCTCACTTTCAAGGGGGCAAAACTCTTGGACTCTGTCCTTTCTGCTAAAAAATTCTACTCTCATAAAGGATCTAACACTTCCGTGTAACTGTGGCCATGGCCTCTGTTAGGAAGATTAGATTATGGAATGAAAGGCTCTGTCACCTTCTAAAATAATTTTACTCATCTGCCAGTAGGTGGGAGAAGTGATATATTTTTAGGACTGTGACCCCCCCCAAAATCGTACTCCTTGGATTTCTACTTTTCTATCTAGGGCAAATTTTGAAGCTTGAACTAATTTTGCAGGCACAAAGCCTCCAGGTCCCAGACAAAATTTTCCAGCAGTATTTCATCTCCTACTTCCTTTTGGATGAGGCTCAGACCCACTGATGGAGTTCTGGAAAATCATTGTCAATTACTCCTTGTGTTTATCAGTCTGAAACTGTTACATTGGCTAATCTGCTGGTTATGAGTTGGGTCTAACTTTGGCCAATAAACTGTCCTTATTGTAGAATCTAACTCTAAACTTAAATTCCAGGCAGAAACCCATTAAAAATAGATTGCTTGGCATTAAAAAGATATTCTCCCTGGAAACTCAAAAGAAGGTAAAGTCATCATTGACAGGGTGGGACTTGGTAGAGGTGAAGAGCAGACCTCGAGACAGGTTTCACTGTGATCTCAAGTTTCCAGCCAGTCTGAAGGAGTTTACAAAAAGAGGAATATTCCATCTTCAACTCCCACATAGGAAACATTTCATGGTCACGTTTCTCTCCCGGGACTACAAGCTCTTCCAAGGACACCACACCCTTGCACTATGCAGGCCAATAAGAGTTAAACAGAGATTCCTTTAAGGTCCCATGAGGGTCCGATCCTGCCAAGTTTTTCCAGTGGAAAGTTTCAGATGTTTATATTTCTGATCTAATGGCAAACCTCCTCTGCCTTCCTTTCTGCTCCCTTCATGCACTCCTTTTCTTTTAGTTGTGGGTGAAATAAAATTACAGAGGATCTCTCCTTGTCCATCTCTAGATCCATAAGAGGGATGGTGGCAGAGAGTGAGTGTCTTACTTGTTCTTAATCATGTGGGCCTTCATCATCTCATAGGCCATCTTCCCTCTGCCTCATCTCTAGTCCTAGAATGTACTTTTGTCCCACATCTCCTCTCACCATTTCAATTTCCCTTTTTCAAGTTGCCTTTACAATTTCTCCTTTCCCATCTTCTTGATGCTCCCACCAGGCTTCAAGTCAATTCTACTATTCTAGGATCATAGGCTCTCCTATAACTCATTCTTTTTCTCTGGTGTATTTAACACCAATGATAGCCCTTCCTCTATCTATGCTCTGGGGTTTCCATGATTCTGAAGGATCAAATAAATACAAAGAAAATTAAACAAAGCACAAAGATTATTAAAAACCTCTGTGCTTTGGGTTAACCACTTAGGATGAATCATTTCTACAAGAAGAAGATATTTTTTTTGAGGGAAAGCTAAGCACCTTGACTTGTTGACACCTAGGAGCTCCAAATCTTGTGAAATGGCAGTGGGGCACTTGTTCACTGAGGAACTTAGCTTCATGAATGCCCCCTTTTAAAGCAATGCCTTGACTGAGATCTCCAGGGAAGGCCAATGTTGACATGTTTTGAGAAAGTTAGTGCAAAGTAGTGATAAGCATTTGTCAATCCCCTGCTGTGCTCCTGCCATCTGCTTTCCTGAGCTTGAGGGAGAAATCACGGGTTTATGACATCCTATTTAGGGCACTGCTTTTTCTCATCAGAGAGCAAGGGGAAGCTCCCTCTCCAAGTGCTTTGTACTTTTGAGGCTGAGGTGTGGCATTGCTCACCCTCCCCAGGCAGCAGTGTTCAAGAGGATTCCATCTGGAAATGTTTCCTTTTGATGTATTCAGATGTGTTCAGACACATTGGCAGAAATGAATCACACCCTATGTAAGTACCATTGTGCCCTAAATAAGAAATCTAGACTAGAGCCTGCCAAGAGGCTAATTAGAGGCATTGGTCATGTGACCTGTCCTTACTCTAAACTGCCTAGCAGGAATCATTATCCTTGCTGGAGGGAGATTTAGCTTTCAGATACCGTACCTTGATTACTCAAGTGTAGGAACAGTAGGGAGGGAGTGCTATATATCAGAATTGCCTGGTTACACTGCTCTGAGTTTGCCATTCAGAAACAGTTAGGAATCTTGTCCCCTTTTTCACTCTGAGTAAACCAGCTGGCAAGTGGAAGCAGTGGGACTAAGGAGATAGCCTCTTATGTAATTCTCTTGATGACATAGGAAAATATCTCCAGAAGAAATTAAACAAAAAATCAAGGAAATAGACCATTTCACCCCAAAATAAGACAGTGGGATAAGAGCCTGAATACAAAACCCTACTTAGAATCGTCCCATAGGAAATGAAATGTTCTGACTGCACATACCTAATGGCAGATGAAATTCATGGCTAACGAGGTCGTAATGGTATTAAAGGGTATCATCTGGAAAAAAAATTTTAAACTTAAGTAACAATTTAAAAAATTTAAAAAAATTATGGGGCGCCTGGGTGGCTCAGTTGGTTGGGCGACTGCCTTCGGCTCGGGTCATGATCCAGGAGACCCAGGATTGAGCCGCAGATCGGGCTCCCTGCTCGGCGGGAAGCCTGCTTTTCCCTGTCTCACTCCCCCTGCTTGTGTTTCCTCTCTGGCTGTGTTTCTGTCAAATAAACAAAATCTTTAAAAAAATAAAAAAAAATAATAAAAAATTTTAAAAAATTTAAAAAAGCGTATCATCAAGGTTGACAAAAGAAAGTAGTAACTGAAGAAGGGAATCTTTCAGAAAATGGAAAATAAAGTAAGGAAGAAACTGCTCTTTTCAGGGCACCAGTAACCTCCATATTGACAAATCTAGTGGAAACTACTCTGGTCTATTCTGAACTGCTCAAAAATATTCAACATGGTTTAACACTTCCTCCTTGTTGATAATCTTCTTTCTCTTCTCTTCCATGACACCTCAGTCTTCTAGTTATTCCTCATCAGTCTCCTTCACTGAGTACTCCTCTCTCTACCCTCTGAATGTGATTGAGCCCTGGTGCTGAATTCTGGTTCTCTTCTCTTGAGAGACAGTAATAACATAGTAGTTAAGACAATGGAGTTGGAAGCTAAACTTCCTGGTTTTACTTAGTATGAAATTGTGCAATTAGCCTAATACATCTTCATCTGTAAAGTAGGAATAATCACAACATCTATTTCATGGTATTGTTTTAAAGACCAAATGAGTTAATACACATAAAACACTTAGAATGTTATCTAAAATATAATAAACACTATATACATGTTTGTTATTATCATTGCACCATCTCTATTTATAGTCTTCCTTCAGTAATCTCATCCACTTTCATAATCTTAAATACTATCCATAGGCAAATGACTCTTAAATTTACATCCCACAACTCTGATCTCTCCAAAGACATCCAAACTCATAAGTCTAACTGTGGATTTGACATCTCTTCTGATATCTAACAGACATTTTATTTATTTTTTAAAAGATTTTATTTATTTGACATACAGAAAGATCACAAGTAGGCAGAGAAGAAGGTGGGGGCGGAGGGGGGAAGCAGGCTACCTGCTAAGCAGAGAGCCTGATGCGGGCCTCAATCCCAGGACCCTGAGATCATGACCTGAGCTGAAGGCAGAGGCTTTAACCCACTGAGCCACCCAGGCACCCTCTAACAGACATTTTAAATTTAACATGTATTTTAGCTTAGACTGTTATAACAAAATACTATAGACTGGTGGTTTAAACAACATTTGTTTCTCACTGTTCTGGAGCAATCCAAAAACTGGTAAGTCTAAGATCAAGATGCCAGCATATTCTGCTTCTAGCAGGGGTTTTCTTCCTAGCTTGCAGATGGCTGCCTCGTCACTGTGTTCTCTTTTTCAGAAAAAAAGAGCATGCAAGAGAGCTTCGGTCCCTCTTCCTTTTCTCAGGCCCCACCCTCATGACTTCAGCTAAACTTAGTCACCTCCCAAAGACCCTACCTCCAGATACCATCATATCAAGGGTTAATGCTTCAACATATAAATTTGAGGGGACACAAACATTCAGTTCATAATATATCTTAATTATAATTCTTGTTTTTTCTCCCAAATGTCTCCTTTCCAAGACATTCCTATTTCTCCATCCACCCAGTTGTTCAAATCCAAAGATAGGAATCATCCTTGATTCCTCCATTTTCACTGTTCCTAATATCCACTCCATTAGCCAGTTATAATGGTCCTATCTCTGGAAGATATCTCAAATACAACCATTCCTCTCCATTTCCACTGCTACCACTCTAATCCTAGTACTGGAACTTTTAACCTAGACTACTTCAATAGGCTGATAATCCACACACCACACAGCAGCCAGAGTGGGCTGTTAAAAATATAAATCACACCAAAGCCACTCCCTCACTTAAAGCCTAGTTATAAGCTTCCCATTGCATTTAGATTAAGCCAAAATCCTCAACAGGAACTGCAAGACCTTTAATGATCTGTCTGTGCCTGTCTGTTCAACCTCATTTTCTACTTCTCTGCTCCTCACTCTAGATGCCAACCATCTTGCCTGCCTTTCTCTTCTTTGAACAATTTCATCTCTTTCTAAACTCAAGACACTTATATTGACTTTTCCTTCATCCTGGAAGGCCCATCTGTGGCTCTTCACAGGGCTAGCTCCTCCTCTTCCTTCAAGCCTCAACATCAGCAGCAGTCCTCAGATGCCTTTCTTGGACTATCCCTTCTATATCAAACAGCCCTATAGTTACTCCATTTATTCACTGTATAAATGTTACATATATTTTTAACATGTTTATTCATTTATTTCATTCCTCTTCTACACTAGAATATAACTACACAAGGTGAGAAGTTTGTTTTGTTCACTGCCTATACCCAACAAATGTTGTAGTGTCTGCCACATATCAGCTGTGCAACAATTATTTGCTGAGTGAATAAATGGATGGATGGATGAATGAATGAATGAAACTATGCACTGAGCACCTTTACTGTTCAGGTGCTTTAAAACACAATTTTATTTAATGGTCAGGATAAGGCTTTGAAATATCTTTTATTTTTACTGCACAAAAGAAGAAACTAGACTCAAAAAATTGTCTAAATTTACCAGATCACAGAGCTAGGTAGAGCCAGGATACAAATCCAAGTTTTCTAATTCTAAAAGCTTTGTGATTTCTATTTGAAGAACTTGTTTATTCATTCATTCATTCATTCATTCATTCATTCAATAGTTACTGAACATCTATTTTGCACCAAACACTGTGACAGGTTCTGGGGATATGGAAATGAATAAAACACTACTGCCTTGCACAGAATTTTCAATCTTGTTGTGGATATAAACAAGTAACCAGATAGTTATACTAGTGGCAATAAATGCTACATTAGCTATACTAGCAAAGGGAGAGACAGTAAAGTATAGGCTTTGGTGCCCAAATGCCTGGGTTTGAATTCCAGTTCTGCCACTTTCTAACTTTGTAACTTTTTTTTTTAAGATTTTATTTATTTGACAGAGGGAAACACAGCCAGAGAGGGAACACAAGCAGGGGGAGTGAGAGAGGGAGAAGAAGGCTTCCTGCCAGGCAGGGAGCCTGATGTGGGGCTCGATCCCGGGTCTCCGGGATCATGACCTGAGCCGAAGGCAGTCGCTTAACCAACTGAGCCACCCAGGCGCCCCTAACTTTGTTACTTTTGACGAGTTGTTTAACCTGTGCCTTAAGCCAAT
Source organism: Spilogale gracilis (assembly GCA_004023965.1). Taxonomy (NCBI): domain Eukaryota; kingdom Metazoa; phylum Chordata; class Mammalia; order Carnivora; family Mephitidae; genus Spilogale; species Spilogale gracilis. The sequence continues at coordinate 15,133 of PITA01023151.1, forward strand.
GCCTCAGTTTCTTTATGAGTAAAATGGGAATGATAATAGAGTACCTATCTTAAAGAATGATTTTGAGGATTAAATGAGTTAATACATGTAAATGTCTGGCACATAACAACAACTTAGTTGTATACATATATATACCACTTAATAAATGTTAGCTATTGTTAGAGGTATATAAAAGGGGGGATAAGACCAGTAGAGCACTGTTCACTGAAAGCTTCCTAGAAAATGTAAAGATGTCTGAGCTGAGCTTTGCAGAAATACTAGATATAGTGGTAAGCTAGGTTTAAAAGGCTGGGAAAGGCACCCCAGGAAGAGGAAAACACATTCAAAGGCCCTTTTCCCGCCAGCCTATTTCAGGCTTATCAGCCCAATCATAATTTCTTCAAAACTTTACACAGTGAACTCTGTTCTTTCTTTATACTAAAATGGCTTTTGCATAAATCATGTGGATACAGTGATGCTCCCAGAAACCCAAAGATATATAAAATGAGATTGAAGGGAGAGGCAGAAGTTGTGGGAGCTCCACATAGGCTGGTGGGCATAGAAAATAGGCAGGACGTAAAGAAGTATATCCCATACACAGTGATCTCTGTCCAAGTGCCTCATGGCTGGGAAGGTGGCTCAGGAGGACAGGGAGAGAGCCAGAGAGGAAATCAGGGTCCCAAGGGAGGGAACTACTACTGAGTTAAGACATTTGGGGCTGATGGAAAAAAGACGAAGAGAGGTAGAAGCAGGACAAATATAAAGTGAATTTAAAACTCTTCAAAGTATACATTCCCAATTAAACCAGCTTTATGCTGTTTCCCAAAGTCCTAGCAATCATTTGAAGAGTTCCTTTAAATCACATTTGCCAGGCAGGCAGCCTGCTGAGAACAAGCCACCGTGTTGTGCCTATAACTTTTGTAGAGACATTTCTGGAACATTCCTGTAAATGGGCCAGATGAAAGGCTGCCAGTGGGCCAAGGATCCTTGCCCTTGGCCTCAGCCCACATCAGAGAGTTGAAGGGAAAAAGGAAGGGACCAGCTTACAGCCCAGTTTGTAACTGAAGAGAGTTAAGTCTTATGTTTGGCTGTCTAAGCTCACAAAGAGAATTTTTAATGTCTCATGATGCCACTTGCTTGACAACATCTGCAGGAATTGACGAACACAATGTGACATTTTGGTATCTAGAATCAGGACATAATTTCTTCCTGGAGTCCTTGCTCTATATCCCTGGGATGTGACAGGGTTTGGTGATGATGGTAATTGGTGTTTAGGGCCTATCTTGCTTTTTACGCATTTGTGATGACTGTCTGTATGCAACATTTATAACATTCCCTCACCTTCTGAAAGCAGCTGAAAGATCTGTGAGCCATGGTGGGGAGGAAGGAAGAAACATGCAAGGTTACTGAGGACCAAAGATTTGAAAATCCAAAATAGGATCTTAGAAGCCATTTGTTCTTTAAGGAAGGAAGGTACACCTGGAATGGGCATGTGAGTTTCCTAAGTTATGCAATTAGTGACAGAGCCTTGATCCGGTTTCAACCGGTGTTTTGTTCAACCTGAGGGAAACACCAGCCTGAATGTTGTTTCATTAATACAGCTAAGTACAACTTTTAAAAAGGAAGCCTCATGATTCATGTTCATTCTCTTCTTTTTACTGAGATATATTATGTTTCTGTCAGGAAGCTCCAGAGAAAAGAATGTAATTCCTCATGCCAACAGGTTACTGACCTGTGTGGCACAGACATTTCAAAGATAGCTTACAGTAAAATTCAAATTTAAAATAACCCTCTCAACTGCAAAACAAACCAATCTTTTTTTAATTGCCTACCCAAACCTTTCAGCATGAGGACACCAAGGGTTTTTGAATAGCCCTTACAGTCCTCAACAAATCAGCCAAATTGACTTGTCTCCTACCCCCTCCCCCATATCTCTTTCTCATTTCCCCTCCTTTCCAATATTCCCCAGGCCACCACTTGTTCAGTGTCCCCACCTTTCTCCAAACTGCTCTCCCTAGCCAGTACCCCATGCTCCCAACTTTTCCAAACATTCCTACCCTAATTTATAGTATTAAGTACTTTTTCCATGCCAGGTAATTTGTACATGGTATATCACTTAATCCCTGCAATTCCCTCTAGGATTCCTGCCTCACCCTCAGCATCCAGGCAAAATTTTCCTATCCCATGTCCCATGCTGTCAGGGCATGAATTGCTTGAATTGACAGGGTAACAGCTACTTATCTGACAAAAAAATTTGTGCTAAGATGTTAAATGACACCCCTCGAAGCACACCATGTAGACATTTCTAAACCCCTATATTGGCCTTAATGGAAAACTATGGTTTGCCCAAGAGTCCAATTCATAATAATAATGCCTTCTATTTCTATAGCTTGTCAAAGCCTTGCACAGAATTACCAAATATTATCCCTTAGCTGTGTTGAGGTGTTAATGAGGACTTTATCCAGTGCCATATAATACAAAGGCATGTTTTTAGTTAAAAGCTACCCTTTAACTATTCCAAATCGCCTGCTGTTTCTTCCGAGGTCCTACCCCTGTTCTAACAAATCCTGCCTCACTGACATTGGAAGTCAGATTGCTCAGGCCATCTAGGGGCTGTGGGGTGCGGTGGGGAGGGAGAGCAAAGGCAGTTAAGACCAGGAAAGTCAGGAGAAATGCTAAAAACATGGTCTCCTCACTGGGTGCAGTGAGGAGTTTAATTGGCCATATCTCTAGTCCAGCCAGGCTGGCAGGTTCTGCAGTCCATACCTACTGTCACCTCAGGTGAAAGACTTGGCTTTAATCTCTATCCCCTCACCTGCCTCTAGCACAGTCTGAGGCAAAGAGGCAGACCTAACTAGAGCCCCACCTTCAGGCCGTCCCAAGACATTGTGTTTTCCCCCATCAAAAAGGGCATTCCTCAAGGCATCTCTATGGCCCTTCCCTAACACCACCAATAGCAATCTGACAGTGAGAGTTTCTTGAGGGTAAAGCAATGTCTCCTCAAGTGGGTGGACACTAACAAGAAGAAAGGGTAACAACTAACATTGATGTTAGAGGTCAGAAGGGCAGAACTAGAGAAAATTTTGAGCTCATCTAGATCAGCTGATCTTAAACTTTGGCATCTATCAGAATCACCTGGAAGACTTACTGAACTACAGATATCTGGGCCCCATACGAGAGTTTCACATTCAGCACAATCATCATTTTGAACAAGTTTCCTAACGATGTTGATGCTCCTAGTCTAGAAATCACACTTTGAGAACCACGGTGCTAATCTACTCTATACATGTCACAGGTAAGGACATTGAGTCCCAGAGAAGGGAAAGAACGTCTTCACTTTACTGATGGGAAAACTATGAGCAATTTAGTTACTTACCCAAGGATACACAACTAGTGAGTGGTACTGACTTAAAATGTGGCAGCCTAATGCTAGTCTCTACATTTCACTATGCTAACACTATGTCTAAGTGTATGGCTTTTGGAGTGTATGTTCAAATCCTCTCTACCATTTCCAAGCTATATGACTTCAAGAAGCTCACTCCATATATAAAACAGAGGTAATAATGATACCTATTTACTGACATTATTGTGAGTGCAATTAGATAATGTAAAAATACACATAAGTAAACACTTTGCCCTATGCCTCACCATAGTAAGTGCTCAGTAAATGGCAGTTGCTATCATCTTCATGGCTGGAGTTGTTTTTGTTGCCAGTTAAGGAAGGCTGGGGACACCTTTTCTTTTGGCTTTATGTTCCCAAGTGGAGAAATATCAATTATCATAACAGTCTTGACCTCTTTTTAGCCTCTCATTTTTTCCGTCTCAGGAGAAGGGAATTCTGATTGGTAGACTTGAGAGTATGAACAGGCCATGTGTAGCCAGTAGCAATCTACTGCTCTTAGAGAGGATGAGCTCTGTTCTATTTGCTGCCATAAAATCCCCTTTCTGGGCAAGACCTATTGTTTTCTTTAATTTCCTGGTTCTAGATGGGCATCTGTCTAATTCTGAAGTTCAAAATTAAGAAGCCTACTTGGTAAACATATCTAAATCACTTTCTCTAGCACTTCCATCAGAAATAAAACTCTTTGATCTCTGCCTGCTTTACTCCTCTGTCTCTGTCACTTCAGAACTGGAGAAAGAGAAGGAAAGATGTCATTTATTGGGCTACTTTAAACCTATGCATTACTATTACTCATTCATGTGAGTTAGTGGAAGAGCTTATACTGAACCTAAGTCTCTCAACTCCTACTCCATCACTTATTAATTATCCTGGATTTATTATATTGAAAATGTCTTCAGAGTTATATTTCATTTAGTTCACATTTTATAGAATTTTATTGAGGTATAACACATACACAAAAAAGCACAGATCATAAATGTACAGATCACTGAATTTTCACAAATTGAACACATTCATATGACCAGCACCCAGGCCAATAACTACCATAGCAGAAACCTTCTCACTGCCCCTTTAGGTACAATCCCCTTATTTCCTTCTATTTTTTTAATAGGAAGATGAAATTTCACATTTCAGTTCACATTTCCTTTCCTTCTCCTACTGTCCTCCATGTTACTCCTTATGCTCCCCAAGTAAATGAAACCATATGATACTTGACTTTATTTGCTTGTCTTATTTCACTCAGCACAATCTCCTCCAAGTCCATCCATGTTGCTGCAAAATTTGGGTATTTGTCCTTTCTGATGGAGGCATAATATTCCATTGCATATATGGACCATATCTTCTTTATCCATTTGTCTGTTGAAGGGCACCTTGGCTCTTTCCACAGTTTGGCAATTGTGGCCATTGCTGCTATGAACATTGGGGTACATATGGTCCTTCTTTTCACTACCTCTATCTTTGGGGTAAATGTCCAGTAGCCCATCACAGTGTTGAGTTGAATTAAGAAATCAAATCAGCCCTCTCAATCTTTGTTTAAATAAACAATCTCCTCTCCACAACCTATGTAATTTGAGCATCATGTAAATGCTTCCAGCATCATGTAAATACATCCTGTGCATTCACTGGAATTGTCAGTGCAAGATTCAAAGCCATGCAAACACCTTCCCTTCATTTTCATTGGAAACTGCATTTCATTCAGGAAGTACTCAGGCAGGTAGACCAAGAAATAGCCACAAGCACTAAGGAAAAGGGATATGGTTCCTTAAGCTGGAGATGAGATGGGCTAAGGACTTCTTAGGTCTGTGAGTATTCCCAGTAACTTCCTTGACCTTCCAGATCTTGTAGTTATGCATATCACACTTACCTCCACACTACACACACACACACACACACACACACACACACACACACAGGAGATAGGCGTGGCAACCACTGAACTGGAACCTTGTGCCATGTACAAAGTGGCATTTAAGAAGTGTTTTTGTCATGAAGGATATTGATTAATTCTATCTGAGAGATAGCTAAGATTTACATTGGGAATCCCAAGTCATCAAGTTTATTCTCAGAAAATCCTTCCATTAAGACCTGGGTGGAGAAAGTAGTTGAGGATCTTAGTGGCTCACCATCATTCTTAGAATAAAAACCAAATCCTTCATTACGGTCTACAGTTTTCTATATCACCTTCTCTCATTCTTTCCCTTTCCAGTTAAACAGGCTCCCCTCCCCTTCTATTCTTTGCTGTACCTCTGTCTGAAATTTCCTTTTCTCCTGGTCTTTGCAGGCCAGTTCCTGAGTCATTCTAGAGTCAACTTCAATGTCACTTTCTCACAGAAACCACCTATAACCACCTCTCAATCAATTTCTCCCTATTTTATTCTCTTCAAAACACTTATGGATACCAGAAAATCATATTTTGCTACTTGCATACTTGTTAATTATCTGTCTCTCTCACTAGGAAGTAGGTTCCTGAGAGGTAAGAGTAGGGATTTTATCTGACTTGTTCACCACTGTATCCCAGTATACAGAACATTGCTTGGAACATAGTAGATATACGATAAATATTTCTTGAATGAGTGCATGAATTTTTGATTGTTTTAAACTATCTGTATGCCGTGAAATCAGAAGAAATAATTCATTACATTATTTTTTTAGCGGTCTCCAAAAAGTAGAGACTTTGAAACCAGCCAAACCTAGATTCAAATGCTGCGGGTTTTTTTCCCCTTTACTGATAAACCTGGGTGAACTTGGGCAAGTTTCTTAGCCTCTCAGAGCCTGTTTCCTCTTCTTTAAAGTTATCATAATCTCTTCCTCACATAGTTGTTGTGGTGATTAAGTGCCATAACATATATAAAGTCCCCAACACAGTGGGCTAGAACATAATAGATCTGAATGCACGGTCTCACTGCTTTCTCTCAAACCACTCTTTGCTATTATATGTCTCTCTATATGCCCTGATTGTTCTTTTTGTCTATGTGTATGTAAATATTCCCCTCTCTCTCTCCTCCCTCTACTCTCACAGACTGTCCAAACCAAACAACCACAGCAACAACAAAAAATTCAGATGTGTGCCAAGACTGCGTAGAAAAATCACCATTGAAGTTCCCATTTCTGCAGTGACTGGTCTTGTTTCCTGCCTATCATCTGTCTCCTTCCACTACCTCCTGTTGTGATGAAATCAAGCTGAAGTGCTATAAGTATGGACTCCAAGTCATAATAAATCATTCAGATGTGAAGAGTCCTAATCTGCCAATATGAGGTCAAGGAGATTGATTAGAAGGCTTAAAAGCTTCATTTATCATTTGTAAAAGTTAGTTCTTTCTCCTTTCTCTCCTCACTCCCCTTCTCCTTTTTTTAAATTTTAGTTTTGTTTTGTTGTTCTGTTTTTCATCTTTTCTTTCTTAAGGTAGGTTTGGAGATGCATCTGTCTCCTTTCCAGGGTCCCAAGATCAACCCATATTGGGCTCCCTGCTCAGTGGGGAGCTTGTCCCTCCCTCTTCTTCTACCCCTCCCCCTACTCGTGCTTGCTCTCTCTCTAATTAATAAAAAAATCTTTAAACAAAAGAATGTCTGCTACACTCTACCATATAAAGCTTCAATCACTGTGGAGTAAGCACCAGAAGTGACTGTAAAAGTCATCTGATTCAATCCCTTCATTTTACAGAACAATTGAGACCTATAGAGGAGCCATATGACTTGCCCAAGCTTAGAGAATTGATGGCAGAACAAATCAAAGTTCTAGTCTTCTGACTCTGTATTCTTTCACTAGACCAAACTGTACTCTTGTAGGAGCTCAGCATCTGAAAGGGAGGACTGGGGCATCTAATTGCGGCCTTTATAGACAGACTGAGTGCATGTGTCTTCCTTCTATTTGTCATAGATACTTAGAAATATTAACAGAATGTAACAATCAGGGTCTTGGCAAGAAACAGGCAAATGTGCTCAAACTAAATAATTTGAGGAGAGTTTAATAAAGGGACTATTTACAAAGATGTGGTAAACCACAGAAAGAGATAACCAAATACTGAGAGAGATTGGGGGTAGGGGGTTATCACCTCAGGCCTGAAAGAGCAACAGAAGTTAAAAGAAAGGTTTCCACAGAGAGGGCTTTCTGACTGGAGTTGTGACCCTTCCTTGAAGAACCTAATCAGCCCATGGCATCCTGCAGGTTGGAAGCTAAAGGAAAAAATACCCCAACTTAACTTTCCTTCCTCTGATCTCCTATGAGTGCTGTCCATTGCTCTAACCCACCAGGAAGCCAGAGAACAAGGAAACCCAGTGATGGAATCTATACAGGTCAGTCTTCTAGAACACAGAGTAGGACAGAAAAGGATAAAGAGGCAAAAGGAAGATGTGTAACACAGTTTGACAAGAGATAGGTAACAATCACTTATGGAGCAACTATTACCTTTCAGATATTATTCTTGGTGGTTTTCAGATTGCACTTATTCCTTACAACAAAAATTTGCCATACATAATATTCCCCCATTTTACAGATGAGAAAACTGAGGCTACAATGGGTTAGGTCACTTGTTCAAGATGGCACAGCTAGTATTTGAACCCAGCCTCATTCCAAAGCCTATGCTCTTAACTACCTCATAGTATTGCCTCGATAACAAGTCCTGTCTCCTGTCCTGTGTATTAAGAACCAAGTGATAAAAAAAGAACCAAGTGATAAATACTATCCAAGCAACCTCAGATATATAAAGAAAACTATACCTACTTCTTAATTCCTTCTTTTTAAAAAGATTTTGCTTATCTATTTGAGAGAGAAAGTACAGGAGAGAGCATGACTAGGGGGAGGGGCAGAGGGAGAAGCAGACTCCCCACTGATCAGGGAGCAGAAAGTGGGGCTAGATCCCAGGACCTTGGGATCAGGAACTTAGCAAAGGCAAACACTTAAGCAACTGAGCCATCCAGGTGCCCCACTTTTTAATTCCTTCTAAACCACCTTCTCTAAACTGCCTAGTCTTTATTATCCCTGCAAACCTCTACTGAGGTGTTAATGGACAACTATTTTGTTAACTAATAATTTAGTATTAATTGGTACAATTTTAAGGTGTAACTACTTCCAGAGGAATCTGCATTTATTTTAACAAAGAACTTCTCTCTTGTCATTTCATTCCCCTTCAAACTTTCCCCAGAGCAGCTATATAAAAAGGAAGACTTTTGGACTCAGGGAAGCACCCAGAAGAATGGGGGTTTCCAAGACTAGGAATAGCATGGTAAATGGGAGGACTTTGTCAAAGGGTAAAAATTTCAGTTATAAGGTTAATAAGTTTTGGAGATCTAATATATAGCATGGTGCCTGTATACACATAGCATGGTTAATAATATTGTATTGTATACCTGAAATTTGCTAAGATAGTAGATCTTAAGTATTTTCACACACAAAAAAGTAATTATGTGAGGTGATGGATGTGTTAATTAGTTTGATTGTGGTAATACTTTCACAATATATACATATATCAAATCATTACATTTTATACCTTAAATGTATATATATTTTTACTTGCCAATTATACTTCAATAGAGCTGGAAAAATAAATATAAAGGAAGACTTGGAAAATAAAAGTTAAGACTTAGTGCTGAGTTGGAAAGGCAGATGAGTCTTTTCTTAGTAAATAAAGAATTAGAGAATGCATTTGTTAGAGGAAGTACAAATTTACACAATGACTCAATTCCAAAAAAAAAAAACTACCTAATCTTCTATGTCTATACTTCATCTTGTTTTGGAGCCCAATTCTCCCAGTATCTGTCAAGTTAATATTCAATCAATTTAAAGTTCAAACTTCCTATTAGGGTTGCCTCTATTTTCTCAAAATATCTTCTCTTCTCCTTTCTCAAAAATGGCATTGGGGTGCAGGGGAAAGCTTATATAACCTATTTGCACTGGAGGAGGAACCTATGTATTGTAAGTTGGTCTCTGGTTCCTTTCTGATTCTATCTACTGAGTTTGCCTCTAACCATACCTGATCATTGTGTGTCTTGCATACGTGACCACTGTATAGTGTCTCAGGGCCACCTGGCTTTTGAGGAATCATGTTGGGAACTACTGCTAATGACCACGAACCTTGCCATTACTCTGATGATAAGATTTCTGCACTCAGCATCCACTTCTAACCCCAGTTCTCTTCTGAGACACCTATAATTTCTTTACTCTTGTATCCTCCACCAGGGCACATGAGAAATTAAGATCTGTTTTACAGCCTTTGAAGGCCATGTACACTATCTCCAGGCTCTTTGCTTTTATCATGCCATGGTGCCATTTCTACTCAAATATGGCTACCGTCTGTTGACACAGGGCACCACGTGATCCCTTCCAAGACTTATGAACAGGAAAAGCAATACCAGCCCCTTCTGTGGCCCAGAGTGTGGGATCAACATCTTAAGAGTAAGTACATCCCTCCCCAAATATATCTCTAAGCTCCTCCAAGCACCAAAATGGTTTTGGTTTCTTTTTTTTTTTTTTTTTTTTTTTTGGTTTTGGTTTCTTAAGTGGCAGAAACTTCCCTTCTCTATGCCCAATGGCTGATGGTGAACTATTTTCACACCATCACATTTTTCTCTTGGTATGTAAAGGGAATCTTTACCCTCAACAAAACCTGGCTTTCAAAACTATTATCTCACAATGCACTAAAAAAAATGCAGTCTTAGGGCACCTGGGTGGCTCAGTGGATTAAACCTCTGCCTTCTGCTCAGGCCATGATCTCAGGGTCCTGGGATCGAGGCCCACATTGGGCTCTCTGCTCAGCAGGGAGCCTGCTTCCTCCTCTCTTTCTGCCTGCCTTTCTACCTACTTGTGATATCTCTCTCTGTATAATAAATAAATAAAATCTTTAAAAAATGCAGTTTTAAACTCAGGGATGAACAATGATACACTTGTTCCAGGTCATATCTATTTTCCCTGAAGCAATAAGTTCTATTAATTCAATGTGTAGGAGTACAAGACAAAAAGGAAACAGATTATCAAGAGCAGTTGGTAGCAAAAATAGGTTTAATATCTTAAAAATATATAGGATACAGCTCATTCTTCTATTTAAAAAATATTTTAAGGCATTTACCATGCTAATGTCACCCACTGGTGTGGATGGCTGCATATAGTGAGTAACAACAAACACTCTAGATCGGTTTCTAATATCACACATTTACATTAGAACAAAACCATTTCCAAACAAAATGGGCAATTAGTTCCAAACTAAATGGGCAATCATTTTTGGCAACTTTCAATGCAATAACACATCACCATGTTCAATCTTTTTTTCACTGGGTCTGAGAATAAAATATTGTGACTGTTTTTTGTCTGGGTACTTGGGGGTTAACTTGAGACCCTATTATTTTTCACAATTTATGGCTGGAAATCCTATGAGTCCAATTTCCTGCCTTAGTGAGTAGAGTATAGTAAGTTACATTAGTGAACAAAATTTAATATTTGAAGATTGAAGATATTGCTGGGTCTCAGAGTCATCTTTCCAACCATCAATGGCATCAGCCCAGACTAGTGATGTAGCTATAAAAGACTTAAGAGATTATGTTCAACCCATAGTGAACCCACAATGTACTAGAAACACTATTTTTTTAAAAGACTAGAGCATGATTATCTTTTGATACACCTCTTTCTGCAAAAATATAATTTAGAAAAAGGTTCAGTAAATTAAGGGTATGGTTAAAGAAAGTTGTATTAATCACTTGGATACTTATTTGAAGTACATTGGAATGACATTCTGAACTATATTAAATGAAATTTTATTTCAAATGATGTTGCAAAACTCTTAGACATTCCAGTAAAATGTCTTACTGATAGATCTTTAAGATTGTTCATCATTATCATTTTGCCTTACTGAGCCTAGAATGCAATGGCTTTTATAGTTTCAAATAAGCCTTAAATAAAGGGCTTACAAGCTTTCACAGCAGAAAATTACTTATTAGGGCAGTGATGTTATTCTTAAATTTTTTCCTGATTTTATTGTCCTGCCTTCATATTGTTCATAATCAGTATAATTCTTGCTCTCACTTGAGAGAAGCTGTCATTAGTTAAAAGGATTCTTTAGACAGGTCACTAGGAACATCTTGTCCTTCCCCTCAATAATTATATTTTCTACTTAACAAAAAGCTTGTAGTTTAAAAGCTTCTTGTTATAGCTAGGCAAAAACATAAAAGGAAGAGCTACTTACATGAATATATGAGATTTCATATCTCTTTTAATTGTTAAACAAATTTCACAGACTTGAAAAGGACTAGTTTGACAGCCCTGGAGGAAAAGCCCTAGCTTATTAACAGTTGTAACCTTAACCTATTGAAAAACAATATGAGGCCAAGAAAAAAAGCAATTCAAGGGTTTCTTAGGAATGGGAGTGGAAGAGGTCGAGAATGAAAAGTTGCACAGCAGTTAAGGCAATTACCTCTGTCAAGGGGAGAGCAAAGTTATCCCTTTTTTTCTTCTCATTTCCTCCCCCAAATCTGTAGAATTTGTCCTTACATCATTAAGACAGGCTTGGTGATTAGAGCAGAAATACTCTCATCTAGCTCAACCACCACTTCCTCCTACCAGGATTTCTTAGGGAAAATTACAGTGATTGATTTGTATGCATAGAAGGTGGACCACTCTGAGATGACAACTAAGGAAGGTTTGGGAATGTCCTGGAAAATTAATGGTAGCAGGGATATTTCTAGCAGTAGCAAAAACAGAGAAGTTTGGGTGGTGTATGGATGAACGCCAGCCAGCAGAAGCGAAGAGGTCTAGCACAGGGCTTGTCTGCTAATCACATTCAAACCAACACCTTTCCAGAAAGCCACGTCCCAAACTCTAAATAATGCTTGCTTCAGGGGTCAATTTTTCCAAGGGCTTTCCATGAAAATATTTTAAATGGAAATATATGCTTCATGCGAGCAATAAGGAAAAACATGTAAATCTCTTCTCTGCCTTGCATTTGCTTTTCCTGTTGTGTTTTAGGCAAAAGAAAAACTCATCAAAAATAACTCCAGCGCCCAGACTCTGACCTCCTCTGGTCCTGCTCCCTCTAATCAAGCCACAGTTGACTGAAAGTCAGGAAATAAACTGCTCTTTGAAGGTACAGCCAGAGCACGTTTACAGCAAATGACTAATATGATCTAATCTTCTAACAATTTCAACAGTTTTCAATTCTGGAAGATTCATATATGCCTGTTTAACTTTCTGATTCTGTCTTGTGAGTGCTCATTGAATTATCCTTCAAGATTCAATCTTCTCAAATATTGTAAACTTCTTCACTATCCAACTCCAGTGTAATATTAAGATCCACAATGTGCTCAAGCCCCATAATACCAATCTGGACACATTGAAAATCCAAATAAAAGGCCTAATGGCCAAAGCCTTATTGGTAGGAGGGGTAGATAACCACTTATGCAATTAGCAAATTCTCACTGAACTGCTACTAGGTGTACTAGCCACTGTTAATTGTTTGGAGTGTACAATCATCCATCATTTTCTGAAATACCTAAGGTCTGGTGGCCAAAAATCTACCTTCCCCACAAGCTGGATGAAGCATGAAATCTCTCTTTTTTTATTTTTTTATTTTTTTTATTTTATTGTTACTAAAATTTTTTTTCCAGTGTTCCAAGATTCATTCCCCATTCCCCACACCCAGTGCTCCACGCTTTAGGTGTCCCCAGTACCCACCACCAGGCTCTCCCATCCCTCCATTCCCCTCCCTCCAAGTCCCTCAGTTTGTTTCTGTGTCCAAAGTCTCTGTTGTTTCATTTCCCTCCCTAGATTACCCTAGTTCCCATTTACTTTCCTTCTCCCACTGTCCTCCAGGTTACCCCTCATGCACCGCAAGTAAGTGAAACCATGCGATACTTGACTTTCTCTTCTTGGCTTATTTCACTCAGTATAATCTCTTCCAGTCCAGTCCATGTTGCTACAAAAGTCAGATATTCATCCTTTCTGATGGAGGCATAGTATTTCATTGTATATATGTACCACATCTTCTTTATCCATTCATCTGTTGATGGGCACCTTGGCTCTTTCCACAGTTTGGTGATTGTGGCCATTGTTGCGATGAACATTGGGGTGCATATGGCCCTTCTTTTCACTACGTCTGTATCTTTGGGGTAAATGCCCAGTAGTGCAATTGCAGGGTCATAGGGTAGCTCTATCTTTAATTTTTTAAGGAATCTCCACACTGTTTTCCAAAGCGGCTGCACCAGTTTACATTCCCACCAACAGTATAAGAGGGTTCCCCTTTCTCCGCAGCCTCTCCAACACTTGTTGTTTTCTGTCTTGTTAATTTTGGCCA